>PVJO010021216.1:0-30504 GCA_004026905.1 Hystrix cristata | reverse complement strand
ATGTAAATGGATGTTCCTTGAGAACATACTCTTAAGAGAAATAAATCAGACACTCATGAGCACACATCGAATTGTTTCTCTGATATGAGAAACCGTAACTGTAAATAAGGACAAAGAGGTGTAATGGATATTATATAAAAGGAGGATGGTGTGCGGAGGAGAGGAGTACAAGAAAGTAAGAAGGGGAAAAGCAAAAAGGCAACAGGGGAAAGAGAGGGGAAAGGGAAAATATGGAAAATGATGAATGAACCTGCTGTAAATAGGGAGGGAGGGAGCAGAGGGGAGGGGCGGGGGAGGGGGGAGAACCAAGATGCACCATGTATAGGTACAGAATAAATATAATGAATGTGACCATTGTATGTAGAATGTACCAATACATGTTCTTGGTTTAAAATAAAAATTAAAAAAAAAATACCAAAATGAATCCGAACCAAATAAAATGCACTTTGCACATTAGAATACATTTTTAAATTGGTAGAACTAGAATATAGACCACACTGAAAACCTGATAAATTCTTTCTCAGAAAATTGATTAGGCTGTGAGAGGAGGTAACTTCTACATTATAGGATTAGAGTCTTGAAATTGCTCTTAGTTTCCTTTCTTTCTCCCTCACCTTATTTCTGATCCTAAGAGCTATGTTATTATTTATGTAAAACTTCAAGCAGTAGAAAGGGTTTTAAAAGGTAGACATTTGACAGTAGCTAATGAAGCCAAACTTCTACCCTAGAGATATTCCAAGATTTTGATTGCTGAGCCATGAGCATCTGCATCTTTGCTTTACTTAGGGGTTTTCAGAGGCTCTACGTGGAATCCATTGACCAGGAGGCTGACAGACTGCTAAATTTGCAAAGAGAGCACAACACATCTTTTCCTTCAAGTCCTACCTGGTGTGCTTAATACACAGTCCTCTACGGTGCCACTAGTGCAGCAGAAGAGATTGATAATTAATATCTGCCTCTCTCTAGATACTTGATGCTCTAGAAACCCCAAGGCAAGTGCATGTGCACTTTATAATGATTAGTGACTGTCCTGGGTGGCCTGAAAGGAAACGCGGAATGAAGGACTGCCCTCAAGCATTACAGAGGCCATCCAGCCTCAAGTACCTCCACAGATGACACTGGAAAAGTAGCTGCTGATTATGATCCAGGGTGGCAAATCAACCTTAAAAAGATGGCAGGTGTGTCTACTTGGAGGAAAGGCAGGGAATGAAATGGCAGAACATAGGGTAAACCGGGAGCGCATTATCACTTGCTAAATTGTCTTCCATAAGGTAAGTATTTAGTCTCTAACGTCAAAAAGCCTGAAAGTAAGTGTTACTGTCTATAACTTATTTTTAAACAACTTTAGAAAATTGATAACTCTGTTTAGGCTAAATCCTATCGTAGGAGAAATTATTTTAGTCCATAAATGAAAGAAAATTTTACAGGGGCATAAGTGACAAATAGTCAAGTACAAACAAATTGATTCAGAAAATTCTCTAACCAATCTAACCAAAAAAAAAGAAACTAATTTAATAACTTGATATATTGATATGTATGTGGAGCTATAAACTTCCCTTAAAGCAGCATACGCAGTTATGTAGCTTATGAAAGAACTGAAAAATGTTATATACAAGTATTAGCAGCTGTTCTGGGAAAAGACAGCTGCTGGAAGGCAAAACAAAAGTTTTCAATGACCGAAAAGATCAATAAAGCCATTCATTTATGTAAAGTATTGCACCTGGATTCGCTGATTTATATGTTTGGTCGAATCGTAAGGAAATTTGTTTCATTTGGCTGCTAAAATTGTGACAATGTTAAAGCACACAAAATAATAGTTTATTGTGATTATTTTAACTTAAACAGATTTAAAATAGGTGAAGAGTGAAGTTACATTTCTGGGAATGTCATTTCCTAAAAAAATGAAAAAAATTAAGGCTCACCCAAAAAAAGGTTAAAATTAAACTTTAAAAAATAAATTTAATACACATTTTTTAAAAAATTTAAATGTGCAGCTACTGAGCAGGCACTAAAACTAATCTACTGATCTTGTTCTTCCTGTAGACAAAAATGTGATTATTTGCAAAATTTTAACCTGAAAATTAAGATAAAAATATTCTTTCCCAGAAATAATCATCAAGCGTGTCTCCATAAATGAATCATGACCTAAAATCTGTGTTATATCATTTCTATCTCTGGCATTCTAACTCTTTTGTGATCTAGGAAAAAAAGAAATAAAAAGGCAATTAGTCCTCTGGAATTCAGTTTCTTTATACATATTTTTGAGGAAGGAGAATGAATTAGACAGTCTATGACCAAATTCTAGGTATGATAGTAAAGATTTGCGGTAATTAATCCATTAAATGGTCACAAAAATCTATTAGGTAGATATTATTCCTACCTTCACTGTACATGTGAGAAAACTAAGACTTGGATAAGTTAAACAAACTCCCCATGAAGACAAAATTCAAAATCACACAGTTGGAAAATCATTAAGTATCCTTCTACTTCTGCCATTATAATTGAAAAATACTATTTAAATGCAACTTGAATTAAAATGTTGTTTAAGTACTTGAATTAAATTTTAAAACTTGAATTTAAATATAGCTTGAACTAAAATGTGATTATATAATGTCGATGTCTACAGACACTGTTTCCATAGCAAACTTTAGCTATCAGGATCTGTGTCATAAAAATAATAATTCTGTAGCTATCAGACAGACCTTCATTATTCCAAATGTTGCACCACACCAGGTACTTGTTACAAGCTATTCCCCACCCTCAACCATGAGCTGATTTTCAGGCTGCAAGCTCTCCGACTAATTTTAAATGTCACAGGGCAACTAAAACCTAGTTTCAACTACAGTGTGCCCATAGATCACCAAGATGCAACATTCCAAAATACATCTCATTATGATGACTTGAGAACATGAGGAAGACAAAGATACTATTCACTTGGGAAGTCAAAGAAGTGGCTATAGAGGCAGCACAAAGGGTGGGTGAGGCCAGAACAAGGAAGGCAGAGCTGAGCAACGTTCACACACTAATGGCTGCTTCTTCCCAAGAGCCTCAAGAAATGTACAAACGCCAAGGTTAGGAGCAGCCCATCAAATTTGACAGACAAATGGAAAGAATAGGAACTGTTTCCAGAGTCCCAACAACAAATAATGACAGACTTGGGCTTTCAGATTCCTGGCCGATTAGATATGAAGCTTTTACAAAGCACTTGATGCAAATGTTCTTGCCAAAGGATGGTTTGTCAAAAAGAAAAAGGGTGGCTCCATCTATTCGGCTTTAGCTTCTTTGGCTTGAACTCCAATTCTCAGGCACAGGAATGCTAGAAAATACTACTGATAGAAATGGTATTTTCAATCTATCAAAACAAGATAATCTAATCTGCTAAACATTTGGTATCTAATATTCTACATACTGTTGTATAACCATCATGTCTTTTTCTCATAAAAGTTTAAAGTATGTTATGGGAATGGTAATGATACATAATACATATTTAAGTGCTTAATAATTTACATTTTGTTAATTATTTTGACTGATTTGGGGTAAAGATTGTTACAACACATAAGCAGACCATCTGTTTCTGTTAGAATTATTAATAAATACTCCCCGAACTAAGTATTTTTAATTAAAAATAAAATGCTGCATGCATTAAGGCCCATCTTAAGTGGCATGCTCCAAAAGGAATTGACAGCGTATGCAGCTGCCAGTCTTTAAGCAGTCTGAAAACACTGCAAACTTTTATTCATGAGAAACTGCCTGGATCTGGATGATTAGGGACCAATCTGTTGAGTCCTCAAATGCCTTCTGCTTTGGAGGATCCAAGAGTATATGGATCAGTAAAAATTCTATCCCCTATTCATTTTACTCTTTCATACAATTACCAAGGCGTCAGACCAGTGCACATTCTTTCTTCCCGGTAACTACCTCTTTTTGGCCTTTAGGCTAGGAAGAAAAGCAAAGGCACAAATCAACTGACAAATTAGTGACCTGGGAGAATATAAATCCCACGATACTAGAATGTGAAAAGCAGGTCTCCACAGTCAGGCACCGAAGGTTTCAACACTACCTCCACATTTTCTAACTGTGTGACCCTGAGAAATTTACCCAAACTTTCTGTTCCTTATCAGTAAACTGAGAGTAATAGCACTATCTCCTTCCTATGGGCAGTTTGAACATTAACAATCAATAGACATAAATGACCTAGAAAAGCACTTAATACACGGTTTAGTGCTTAATTTCTGGTAGTCTTTAGAAATATTACTTCAGTACATTGTCGTTACAGTACTTTTGCGACTCTCCTTTGAAGATCACCTGTGAAAAATGAGGCACAGTCTTTTGTGTTTTCTTAATGATGTTACATCCTCAATTTGGGGAAAAGAGAGTGAGGAACGTGAAGGAACTTAGTGATCTCCTTTGAATCAAAAATGGCATGTGACAAAGAAATAATTTGGCAAAGATTCTAAATGTCAAGAAATGCTACATAAACGTATGTTACAATCTTCTTTCAAACACAAATTCAACACATGGAGTAAGGGAAACTCATAAGGGAAGGAAGGAAAGAGGGAGAGAGAAAAGAAGGTTGAGGGAAGAAAAGAGAAAATAAGAGAAAACTGAGGAATAAATGCAAGGAATATGTCAAAAGGATGTCAACAAGTCTAGGATTCTGAATTAAACCTTCTAAAAGATAAAACTTCCTTTCTTTTTTTTTTTTAAACCAAGAACATGTATTGGTACAATGTACACATAATGGTTACATTCATCACATTTATTTTGTATATACATGATCCATCTTGGTTCTCCCCCGTCTTCTCCGCCCCTCCCCTCTATTCCCTTCATCCCTATTTACAGCAGGTTCATTCACATTTCTCCATGAATTCCCTTTCCTTTTTCTATCCCTCTTTTCCCTTCCCGCTTCTCCCCTCGCCCCTGTCCAACGCTCCTCTCCTTAGAATATTACCTTCCTTGTAGATTATATCTATTACACCTCTTCGTCCTTATTGCCCGCTCCACCCAGTGGCTTTAAAACTGTGACAAGCAGAGCCCGCCGGCCCCTTCTGGCGCCTGAAGGAGCCGCACAAACATGGGGGCCGCCTAAGCAGTCGGCTCTCGGCCCCTCCCACCTTGCCTCTTCTGCTTGCATAGAAGTTTAGGGGAAGTTTACACAGCAGAAGTCCAAATGAGGTTTGTTTGTTGGCTTTTTTTTTTAACCAAATTATTTTACCGCTAAATTTTTTTCCCAAATAATCAAGAAATATTTTTAGTAACAAAACTCTGTCAGGTATGCACAACTTTAGATTATATGTGCCTGTTTCATTTCCTATTTCCATTAGGTACAATAACTCACATGGAAACCTATCTGCATTCTCTGTGTTAGGTGACAAGAATTGATCTGATGATATTACAGACTAATCATCAGCAGAGGAGAGTTTGCTCTAGACTCATGCTGCTCAGAGTATCATCAACAAACTGTTACTCGGTCTGAGACAGGAAGCCTGTGCCAGAATGCAAATCGACACATTGCTTTCTTCATATGGAAAATGTCTGGTTACAAAACAAAAATAAAACCTATACAAGGCACTAAGTTGGTTTATATTTTAGGGTAGCTCCTAATGTTGTCACTATTTACAAACAGATTCTCTGGGACACTTTAAATAACACTATTTTCTTGGCCACTTGCATTTTGGCCGTGGAAACTTGCTTGTTTCCCCCACGTGTGAGCGGGACTTTCTCCACGCTCAGCATCTCTGACAAATCCTAGTCTGTTTCTTCTGCCTGCCCACTAAACGCTGGAGTCTTCACGACCCTGTCCGTGGACTGAGACCTTGTTCTTGAGTCTTACTCTCTGCTCCTCTTGGATATCGAAAACATTTTTATGTGTTTTTCTTTCATCTCTAACCCTGACTTCTCTTCTGAACTTCAGATTATATGTAATGCCCAGTAGCCAGCTTTATTAGAGCTTAGTACAAGTACCTGGAATTGAATGTTTCTAGTGAAAACAAAAACTTGACCTTATACTCCCTTTTCAACTGTGTTAGTCAAGAATTTGCATTAATAGAAAAAATGACAATTTTGAGAGAAGAGAAAAAAGAGAAGGGAGGAAAAGAGGAGAGGAAAGAAGTTCTGGCTGTGATTGGCTGACTATAGTGTTGGCAAATGAGCAGCTATGTTTACAATATGACTATAAGAAAGCAACAGGATCTCTCTCCGAGGAATATATGGAATTGTTTTTCAGGTAACAGAAAATGGTGTCATGGAGGCAAATGTTCAAAGTGTGTTTTGTATATGTACAAACCATCCATACAAATGCCAAACGAAACCCATTAATCTGTATAACCAAAAAAAAATAAAAGAGTGAAAAAAAGCAAACTCACAAAGTATGGCTTCTCTTCACCTATATAGAACAGAGAGAGAGAGAGTGGGAGAGAGAGAAGCTGTAGTACCCTATTTACTGCCTCCTCTATTATCTTCAACTGATCAAGTCACCAGGCATTTACTCAGATTTTTCATTGGAAAACTAGGTAAACCTCAATTACTAGTTTTTCTAACCTATGTCCATGGCTATATCCAAGAACAAGACTGGTTGTTTTTACCTCTGAAGAGTCTAGAAAATCTGGCCTCTCCTTTCCATCCCAAGTATTACTGCGTTTGTCTTCACTTATTTAGGTTGTTAGAAATAATTATTATTCCAGTTAGTTTTTCTGCTTTAATTTCTCTCCTCCATCCCATATATATTCTTCAAATGAAAACAGTGATATTAAAAATATAGACCAAAATCCAAACTTCTGAGACTAATTCATGCATTCATCTGTTATAGATTTTATCTGCTACATTTGGAACAGGCAGAGGAGATAACCAAACTCTGGGATATCTACCGGAAACAATCTTCATTTCCGGACCTATTTATTTTTGAATTTTTAACATAAGCTATCTCCACAGTGTCTTCCAAACACCCCTAAGATCTTCTATCTGCTTACCCTTGAACTCCGTTCCACAGTGTACTGTGTGGCCTTCCTTGATGGGACTCTAGCTTCAATTGCTTTCTTTCCTCAAAACTTTTAAGTGTATCCAGAAGAACTCATAGGCTGCCACTACATTCCTGGCTAACAAAGCTAGATTTTCCTTGAGGATTATATTACATGTAGCTCTCTCACTTGGAAGGTCCTCGCTACCAGAGATTGAACTTATTCCAGGACTGCTGGAAAAGGAAGTGCTTTTCCACAGCACCTCAAAGCCATGAACCGGTCAGAGAGGCACTGAGATTGATTACATTTGGTGATTCCTCTGTCTTCATCTATTTGACCTACAACTCCTTCCTCACTTTCACTCGTTGAGGACCTACCTTAATACCAGGAACACTAATTTTCCTCTACTCCTTGCTCTACGGTGTACATGACTTATTTCATTGTCCAGAAGTATGATTGAATCAGCGCCTAAATCTTTCAATTACATTTCCTTGTTTCAAGTGACCTTCACCTCACTTCCTCTGACATCCTGCACTCCTGGGCTGATGCCCTAGACAAATCATCTCTGCACAGTCTGCATCCAGAGAACCCTGCTTCCCCACATCCTGCCATCCTTCCTGCTCTCACCCTTGAACTCCCATCACAAATTTCTCTGTTCTGTCACAGGAACTTCCAGGCCCTAGACCCTCTGTTTTGTTCCAATCAGTGGTTTCTTCTATTAATTTCTTTGATTAGGTAACTTAAAATCCGCTGAAATTACATATTCCTCAGTATTTTTAATTTTTTCCTTGTTCTTCTATATTTTATTGTTCTAGAAAACTAAACCAATGAATGCAGCTCAATCTTTCCAAGGCCTCCATCCAGCCTTCTGAGAACTGCCCTTGAACTTTCTTCAAAATTGCAATCCATTTCACATGTCATCATCCATACAAATGGCAGACTATTAGATTTTTCTTCTACAGAAACAACGTGTCACCTCATTTTGTCTATTTAGATACCCATCTCCTTCTGGAGGCCTGCTGAGAACAAAAACCAAGTCTTAATCACTTTTTATTACTGGTGCTTAGCACACTGAATTGCTAAGTACAAGTTAAATAGATGCTGTATTTTGACATTATTCATGATACAGTGGATGATATGTTCAAGATTCATAGAGAAAACCCTGGAAATTGTTACTATTCACTACATTGTTAGAATTTTTAGTGACGGTCCTAAAACATATTATTTTTACTAAGGTAAATATTATAATTCTTTTGTTCCTTATGAAATGATCAAATTATTTTAATAAAAAGCATATTCAGATATGCAAAGCACAGTAGATTAGAAATATAGAGGTATAGAGGGCCCAAAAGCAAATCTAAATGATAGTCACTATATTTGTGGTAACATTGACACTGTGCTGTGATGGAGAAAAGATTCTCTCTTTAGCAAATGATGCCCAGCCAATTGGATCCTACATATAAAGTACAAAAATTAATTCCAGATAGTTTATGTACCTAAATTTGATAGGTAAAAATAGAGCATTAATGGGAAAATATATTATTTTCAATATTTTCTTAAATAATGCATGTCAAAATAGCTAATTGTAAGAGAAAAATTTTAAATATTACTATATTAAGTCAGAGAACCTATTCACTGAAAAGAAAATATTAAAAGGCCAAATGGACAATCCAAGGAGTGAGAGAAGGTATAAAGATAATCCACCTTAATATTTATATTTCATAAATATATATATGCAAAAGATTTGGACTAGACACATAGGCACACCCCATAAAGAAGTTAAGCAAATACCTATTTTACCACATGGAGCGCTGTTTAATGTTAGATCTATAGGATGACCAAGATTAAAATTAAATGATGGAAACGACAAAGATACAGAGTCAGTAGAATTCCATTACATCCACAGTTAAGAGTGTGAATTGACACAGACACTTGGAAAACTGTTAGTAACAATTAAAGCTAGACATATGTACATCCTATGATCAACTCATTCCACTGCTAGGATTGCATCCTAATGTTCATTTAAACACTTGAGATTGTTTATAGATGCACTATTAACCAAAGCTCCAAATCAAATTAGAGACAACCTAGATGTGCAATTGAATAGAAAAGTTGGGATATGTTCACAGAGTGAAATATTATAAAGCAATGACAATAAATGCTATTGTAACATGCAATGGTATGGCTACATTTCACAAAGATAAATTTGAGCAAAAGAAGTTACATACATGAATCTAGACTGTCTGATTCCATTTATATAAAATATGCAAATAGGGAAATCTAATATCTGATGGTAAAATTCAGGACAGTGATAATCCTGAATGGGAGATAGCTGAGTTAGTCATAGGAAGAATTCAGATGAATGACATGGGATGCTGGATACAAAGATGTATTCAAAAATTCAGCAAGATTTGTACTTATGATCTATGCAATACACATTGTGCATCGATCAAAAATAACGTATTGAACACCTATGATATGTAAACAATCTTTGAAATGAGACATTAAGAAATTACATCATGTGTATATGAATAGGAGTGTAGGGCAAATAAAGCAAGGACTAAAGTTCAGAAAGAGTCAACTCTTGTAAATTGAATATGAAAGTCTCCATGCTTTAGAACTCATAAAAACATAAACTATTAAAGATTGAATTATAGATATACTTAGATATACAGATATGTATGGACTCCTTCAACCGATTGACATTATTTCTTCACTTAATGACTTTTAAAAATTCTTCAATGAATTCCAAGTACTTTGGACAACAGACTAAACATAATTCTGTAAATGAGCATATTTCCTTGCCTTATCACAACAGAATATCCTGTTCTGCTGTGTCCTAAATGATCACTTTGCAATTCTTTTCACTTATAATTATCTTCATACACGAGGTTTTCTAGAATGTTATTGGTGCCCAAAAACAAAATTTGTATGTCAGAAACACTGTCTCTTTTTAAAAAGCATGTTTGCTTTCTAATTGAAAAATTATATTGCTTTTGGCACAAACTGAAAAGAAAAACCACCAAATAAGATGTAAGTAATGTTAAATGACTAAAAATTATAAAAAGCTTTTATATCTTGGAATCCCAAGTTACACACTAGCTAACATGCATTCAAACAATGTGGCACTTTATGGTAAAGTGTGAGAAAAAGGTATTATATTAAAGCAATTTATTTTCATTTTTTTTGTTCTGCACTCATCTGTGATAAATGTGGTAAGACAATAGACTACAGGTGGCAGATGGTTATTTAATAGGCAAAAATGTCAAAGCTAAACTATCCACTTCTGCAAAATACCTTCAGGTGAAAGAGAAAGGCTATTATCATTGAGAATAGCATTAAATTCATTATTAATTGCCTTAAGAATGTGCTTTAGTAATTACAGAATTCAACAGCAGTAAGTTAGTTTCCCTAATATTTTTCAGGACACATTTCTTAGAAGAGTGAAAATAAAACCTGATAGCACATACATCTTTACCTCAAATATAGAGCAGAAAAACAAAGCCATAGGACCTTGGGCTTTTCCCACCCCCATTCATAATCTGGAGTAATGTAAATTCTTATGTAAGTATTCTTACTGGCCAGGCACTCTGTTAGTAATTAATGTGGTATCTCCCTTAATAATTATAATAAAGGCTGAGGCAGGTGGATTACCAAGAGTTCAAGACTAGCCTGAACTGCATAGTGAGACACTGTCTCAAAAAACCAAAAAACAGAAAAATAAATAAATAAATTATAATATAACCTCAAGGCCATGAGGTATCTCCAAATACAGCTGCCATTTATTCTTTCTCTCCTGTTACAGGAAGGCTGTTCCTTATACCAAGTGATTGACAGAGCTAATTCTACTCTCTTTAAACTTGGGCTGGCGTTGTGATCCCTGCTGGCCTTTGGGAGTGTTTCCTCTTGGAGTGCTTCTTCTCAGCACTCAGAGATTACATTATGAGAAGCCCAAGCCCAGACCTCCATTCATGAGCCTGCAAAGTGTGATGTTACTTTTCTAACTTCTTAATAATTTTAAACAAGAAGCTGTATTTTCATTTTGGACTTGTTGGGTGCTATAAATGATGTAGATGATCTTGTGCAAGCCACGTGGACAGGATGGATGCCCAACATGTCAGCATTACTTGTCAACCACATCAGTGACCTACCGTGGAAAGTCAGCAAGGTTGAACATTTCAGGGGCAGCAGTCCTGGTCAACATCTGACTACAACTCCGTGACAGACCCCAAGTGAGAAATACTCAGCGAAGTCCAGTCAACAGCATTAGCAATGAGAAACAATAAAATGTTCCTTTAAGCCATTAAATTTGGTGTGGTTTGTTACACCCTAACAAATAAGTATGGCAGGTAGATACTATTAATAACTTGTTTGCTCCTTATTACAAGACTAAGAAGTATCATATGCTAATGTCTACCCTATTTTCCCTTTTAGAAACACTTTTTTTTCCTAGGAATACAGTTAGGGTTAGAAAAGCAATGACTCTAATAGAGGTGTTATCTAAACACACTGCCCTGCCAGGTGTAGTGGCATTCCCCCGTAACCCCAGCTGCAGAGACTGAGGAAGGAAGATCAGGATATCGAGGACACCCCAGGCAACGTAGGGAGACTTTTACCTCAAAATATAATTGGAAATTGAAATAAATAGGCACATAGTCAAAGCTGTGGGCTCCTATTCTTTAAGTGGAATATATAGCAATATTGCATGATTTTTCCATTTGTTCTTTGATTTTTAACTATTTTTGTTTCATTGGAATTATGTCCAGGTTCCTCTCTGTAGATTTATGTTACATGTTTCTAAATCATCACGGATCAAATTTGAGGAATACCACCTTGGGCTGTACCTTCTAGAACCTCCTCACTTCCTCAAGAAGCATCTGAAGATTAGTAATTGCAGATACCTCTATTTTAATGTTAGCCAATTATGAAACAGTAGTGTATGTTCAAATTTTATGATTATGTCCTTTTCTACTCCCTGCAAGGTCATCATTAATTCCTAATTGCTCAAAATTATTTTCCCACACATACACACCCGCGAGGCCCTTGTGCTGGGAATTCATTTCTCAAAAGGGAATTTAAGACCGAGTCTCAGATGTTCAAAAACTGATGAACCAGGTAGTTGACCTGAATCAACTAATTAAGCTATAGGAAGTCACCAGGGAAAGAAAAGATGTGTCATTAGGTCCACTTGCTGAAAAGTAACAATTTTGGGGGTTCTGGGAAAGCAAGAGGATATGTTGTACATTCAGAATTTCTTGAAATTTTGCTCCACTTTGACTCTGATTCAACTCTTCTGTTTCTAGTATTAGCCTAAAGCACTTGAGTAAGACATTTAATAAACCATTGCTTTATTGAAATTGTTAATTAACTGTAAGTCTGAAAATCCATTCCGAATTATTCTTTTGTTTGGGTTGAAATTGTTTTAAATTAGGTTGGATGAATATTAAGGAGAAAAAACTTTTTAAGAAATAATTTCACTTTTAACCAATACTCTTCAGTTAATATTCTTCACATTTGAAATGTACATATATTCAAACATGAAATTAGTTGTATCCAATTAACAACCAGAAATGACTAAATAACAACCAATAATCTATAATACTAAATTGTATATTAATTTTATGAGGCAAAATATTATCTACCTACTTATGAATCAAAAAAGTAATTATTATACAATTTATTATTGACTGACAACTATATTTCGGGCTCCTTAATGTCATTTATTCAATTGTCCTTTTATAGAACATAAACTAATGACTCCCCAAATGCTTCTACTCCACAATTTTTTTCTCCTCTAATAAACATACATGTGAGGAAAGACAGAAGGGAAGGGAAGACAAAGGGAAGCAAAAAGGGTCAAGATGCGTTACACTGTATAGAAATTCCCCATCATGCAGGCATTTATTATGTACTGCAAACATATACTAATAAGAAAAAATGAGAATTAAAAAATGAAATTGTATAATCATATACTGTCGATAGATACTTATTTTTGTCAAAGATTTAGAAAATAGAGCATATTAGACCCGTATATCTCCCCGTGCACTAAACTGAAATTGAAATGGATCAAGATCCAAATATTAAAACAGAAAACACTTAATCTTCTGGAAGATAAAACAGGTAGAACTCTTGAAGACATAGGTGTAGACAAAGACTTAATGAACAAAACCCTGATCACACAGGGAAAATTACAAAGAATCAACGATTGGGGTCACATCATATTAAAATGCTTTTGCACAGCAAAAGAAACCTCCAATACTGCAAAAAGACAACCCACAGAATGGGAAAAAAATGTTTACCATCTACTCCTCAGATAAAAGACTAGTATCTGGAATAAATAAAGGCTCAAAAAATATCAGACCCCCCAAATTTAAAGACCCAAACCAAAAGTGGGCATCTAAAATCAATCAACACTTCTTAGATTAAGAAGTACAAATAGCAAATAAATATTTTAAAAATTCAATATCACTGGTCATTTGAGAAATGCAAATTAAAACACTGAGATACCATCTCACTCCAGAAAAAATGGTTATCATCAAGAAATCAGCCAATAACAAAAGCTGGTGAGGCTTTGGGGGGAAAAAGAACCCTCCTCCACTGTTGCTGAGTGTGTAAATTGGTACAACCAATTTGGAAATCGGTATGAAGATCCCTCAAAAAACTAAAACTAGAAGTTCCATTTGACCCAGCAATTCCCCTTCTTAGTATCTTTCAGAAAGAGTTAAAAGCATTGTACCACAGTGATAAACACCCTTGTTTATAGCAACACAGTTTTTAATAACTAAACCTTGGAAACAGCCTAGATGTCCATCAACAGAAGAATAGATAAAGAAAACTCGGCTTTAATATACAATGGAGTACTACTCTGCCAGGAAGAAGGATAAACTTGAGACATTTTGTAGGTAAATGGATGCACCTCGAGACCATACTTTTAAATGAAATAAACCAGACACATATGTTTAAATATCACATTGTTTCTCTTGTGTGAGAAACCAAAAGGGTAAAAAAAAAAAAAAGAAATGACCAAAATGGATGATAGATATTGGGAAGTAGGAAGACAATGTGCAAATGAGAAGGAGAACAAGGGAGAGGGGAAAGGGAAAGGAAGGGAAGAAAGAGAAAAGGAAATGAAGATAATGGAAGAAAAAAAATGGAAACAGCTTTCATAAATGGAGAGGGGTGGAGGGGTTGAAGGGTGAGGGGATGGCGGTAAAAAACTAAGATATATTATGTGTAGGTATAAATTCTCTATGATGAATGTGACCAATATGTATGACAATTATGTGCAATCAAAAAACAAAGTTAAAAAAAGAAAAGAGAGCACAATAAACCTTTTAAAACTTTTGATAACACACAGCTGTTAGCATTTTGTCATTTTGCATTCTTTAATATGATAATATGCGTCAGGGATTGGAGGTGTGTTGCTGATGTATGTAAGTGCTTCTGGGTGGAGTGAATGAGTGAATGAACAAGACAGATCATAAACAATAATCATACCTCCATAATTTCTCAGAAAAATGAAGGAATTTTGTAACTATTTCACCCTTTTTCCTGTTAGTACTACTGAGAAAATAGCTGACCTCTCATTAGAACCATAGAATCAGGAAGAAACTTTTCAGTGAGGGAAACTACAATATAATATTAAATAAATCTAAAAACAAATTTAATTTTTGAATTACATAAGAATACAAAAATATAAATACGTAACTGTATTAATTTTTTTCAACACTAAATTTTATTGATATGTTGACTATGAACTTCATGGAAGAAGCTGTATCCTGTGCTAATTCATCTCCAGGACCTGACACAGTACAGTGGTCAGCTCTTCTATTGCTGGGACATAATACCTGACACATCCAACTTAAAGTTGGGAAGGGTTAATTTAGCTCACAGTTTCAGGGGATTCAGTACATGGTCTACAGTGCAAAAATCATGACAGAAGGGCACGTTGGGCCAAAACTGCTCAGTTCATGGCAGCATGCAAGCAGAGTAGGGGACAGCTTCAGGGGGGAGGCTACAATTTCTGCAGGTCAGTAATTGAAATTTCAGGTTCCCGAGGTGGCAGCCTGATGTTTGCGGAGCAGCAGTCATCTAAAAGCTTGTCCATGGCTGGCAGATCCATGTCAGAGGTGTTACACTCTCAAGACTCCCAAGTTGGTCTTTCTCCATGTGGACTACTTTGGCATCTTCAACTGACTTGCCCCAGAGAAAGCACTGCAAGAAACCCAGGAGGAAGCTACGATGCCTTTCATAACCTAGCTTTGAAAGACATGTGGCATCTTTCTGTAGTATTCTTTTAGTCATTCAAGTCACCTCTGATTCAATAGGTATAAATAGATGAGCATGGGAACTCAGATCTTTACAGAATATCTTGGATACTGGCCACCATACCAACTTTACACGTAAAAACATAAAATCATATAAGTGATTAAATTCCTTGAAGTATGACAAAAACGCATTTGGCATTAGTTCTAGAGAAAGCTTTTTCATCTGCATTCCCACTTACCTTGACACATCAGGCCTTAAGTAAGTAATCTTAAAAGGTTTCTAATGAACTTTTTATTTCACAGTGTTGAAATAACAATTTAATCATAATTAATGTGTTAGTTGCAGCTTCTTTATTTCATTTCTTCTCTCATTAATTTGATTTTTAAACATTTAAATTTGACACATATATAATAAAACCATAGAATTTTTACTGGAATCTTTTGAGTACAAATATTTTCCCTTTGAAGTGCTTGATCCAAATTGATTCCCGTTAACCTTTTGAATGGAGCAGAGGTCATATAAACACATAGACTAATTTCATAAAAAGAAAAGCTAAACCCAATATAGGGTAGGGGAAAGAAATATAAGAATGAGACTCAGAGGAAGTCATAAACTATAAGACATAGAATGAGGGAGCAGCAGCAGAAGAAGAAACTGGAATGTATGAGGGTAATGTGGGTAGTTTTAGCACTGGACCCCTTCTCCGAAAGGCTACTGAGCCCCCTCACCTCCCATCAGCGAGAACAAACACGGTTCTTCGAGCCATCTCTGGGAATCACCGTCATGCTCACTGAGTGCCATTTCAGTAATATGTTGAAAGGTTCTGGTATTACCTAATTGCGCTTTCTTATGGCCATCGAGAAATACATCATTCTACATCGTTTGCTACACTAATTTACTTTATTCTAAAGACATGGACCAGCATTTCCTGAAATAAATCAGTCCTGCCTTGGGAAATTGTTGTCAATAGTCACTAGGCCTTCATAAATTTAACTGGATGAAAAATGTGACATCATTTTTTATGAATTTTAGAAAAAAAAATTTTTCACCTTGAGAATTCCTCATATTACAGTAGGTAATGTTTGGAATTTGAAAGAGTATTTGAATGCTGGCTCCCACTCACTAGTTACGGTAACCATGAGCAGTCTACTTACATTATCCTTTGTCTTCATGCATAAAATGGGAATACTAGCTATTTCACAGAATTCCCCATAAACATCCAACATGATAACAGTAAAAACGTACCTTACATAGTAAATACTTATTCCATTTTTGGTCTCATACCTCTTCGCTTTTCATTTGTTCCCAAAATGTAACAATATTTTCTGATATTATGAAATCAGTTTTCTGGCAAACAATATTTAAGTTCTCAATGAAAAAATTTAAGTATGAGGTTTGCATATTTTGCTCATAATCTTTCTTTTTATTTAAGGAGCAAGGCCAGTAATACTTCCTGATCTGGCTTAATTCTTTTCATGAAGTACTTTTTTTATATTTCTCATCAGTATTCTTCAGATAATCCCAATATAAATTTAATAAGTCTTCAATTTTTTTTTACTCTGGTGATTATTAACATTTCTTGAGATGTTTAAATTTTATATGAAGCAATACTAGATTCTTATGAAACTGTCATTAATATTTTTATTTTCAATTTTTTCATCTTTGTTCCATATATAAAGGAATAACATAGTGTGAGTGTAACATAATAGAAGAAAAACAAAAATCTTTATTATCCGGGTTCTCTAATCTTTGCACTTGCTACTCTCATTTCTGAAACTTACCTTCAGAGACTCTGTTGTTCATTATTTGCATGTCTAATAAACATCTAAAATACAATTACTTCCCTTCTTGTTTCAAAAAACTTCTAAATTAAAAAATGCGACTTATTTTACCAATCCTTCATTAGGCACCTAAATGTTAACTATCAGTATAAATTTGTTTTTCCAGTTTCCAGTTGCCGTTTGCCTCCTGCAGTTCGCAGCGATGGAGCTTTAATGCGAGAGGTGTAGATATTCGTCTCTCTCCCTGTTTCTGCGCACATGAGTGTGATGACTGTAGGACCTCTCAACTCCTCTCATGTGTTGTGTTAGATGTGAATGTACTTCTCATAGCTCAAAGAGCTCATAATGTTAATTCTCTGAAAGTGAAAGTAAAATTCTCATACACATTCCAGATCTAATATTTTTCTCTGACATAGCAGTGTCTTCAATTATTTTTAATTTCTAGCAAATTGACATTTGCAAATCCTGCAGCAGTATTCTGTTTCACTTATCATATTTAAATAAGTTCATTTATCTGACTTAGTAATTTCTTACTTAAAATATCTTTAACTGTTTACTAATTCTAAGTCTTTAACATACAAGTAAAATAAAATCCATATAACTAACTTTGATCTAAAACAGCATCATTGGGGGAATTTTTAAATATTAATAGTAATATGTTACAGTGGTTGCAAAAATGATTTTATGGGATGAATCGTGTTCCTCCAAAATAAATATGTTGAAATCCTAATCCCCAGGGTCACTATATGTGGCTTAGTGGAAATAACCTCTTTGCAGATATAATCAAGTGAAGCATGGACCCTAATCAAATATAAGGTGTGTCTTGGACATAGGCACAGACACAGACGGAGAGAGAGACTATATAAAGAGACCCAAGGAGAATCTTATGTGACTACTGGAATCATGCAGCCGTAAACCAATGACTAACTGGGGTTACCAGAAGCTGGAATAATAATGACCCTTCCCTTAAAGTTTCCAAGGGAAAATGCCCCGGCGATACCTTTGTTTTGCTTTTTTACCATGCAGAAACGTGAGAATACATTTCCATTGTTCTAATCCAGCCCGATTTTGGTAGTTTGTTATGGCAGCCCTAAGAAACTAATGTAATGGAAAAGCTAGCAGCTCTTTTAGTTCACCAGACATGCATTACATAGACTGTGACTATATAAATACACCTTTGAAAGATTTATTTTTAAATGAATCACTGTTTTACTCCCAGGGATCTTTGTCATCATGGTCTATTTTGGTAATCTCATAAAAGAATATTTATTGGACATTTCTATGATTCCAAATGTGATTTATGATTGTTCAATAATACAAGTGCTTTACTCGTCTTAATTCATTTCATCTACACAGGTGTGCTTTGAAATACTCGCCATCAGTATAGTCCCTATTTAATGGCACAGAAAAGGAAGGTAATATTCCCTAATCACACTCCTAGTAAGAGGGAGAATCAATTCAACCCCACAAAGTCTGCTCACAGTGTCCATGCTCTCAGTCACCACATATTGGACTTGGGGCAGTCTGTCTCCTCAATGAGACTCTCTCCTTTGATTTTATCTCTCATTGAGTAATGTTTCACTGTGTGAACCTACTAACACACAAACGTGACAACTTTCTAGGAACCTGAGTTTAGGAACACGATCACATGATTGGAAGTAACAGACGGCACATTATGCAAGTCAAATCAGATTTTCAGCCAATCAGACCAACTGTAAGGGAAGAGAAGTCAACTGAGAAAAGTAGATCATAGTAGAGTTAGTAAAGGTCAGCTGATGTAAAAGTTAATTTTATAGGCAGATGAATTACTAGAAAATTATTACATAGACATATTATATAATATTTTAATCAGTAAATTGTTCAGTAGATACACATTATATTAAGAACCAAGTATTGAACAGATATGAAAACAGACAGCAATTTTATAAAGTCCTAATGACTGCAATGGATATTTCATTTGTTCCTTAAAATTTTGTGAAATTGCTGTTATAGAAGAAATCACTGTGTGACTACCCAGGGCCATAAGCTTCATGAGGGCAATTTTAAAACCATGTGTCTCACTGTCATGTCCACAGCCTAGCACCGTGTAAACAGAGAAAAGAAGCTTAGATGATAGAACAATCAGCAAACAGTGGATTAAGCAGGGAATGGAAGTAGACAACATGTTCTGGATTCACAGTACAAAACTCTATCCATCTATAATAAGTAGACTGATTTGGTTGATTTTTCCTTACTGAGTGCTCTTGTGTACACTTTAGAAGGTCTACACAGATGAGGGACATATACCAGATGAGAAATAATTACTCCAGAATCTCTGAAGAAAATAAAACCTTTGTTTATGATATTGGTCCCAAATACTTGTCAGACAGGTAGAAAATCAAATCATAATGCTGTGAAGACATAAATTTAAGAATCAGCTAAATGTAAGATCAAAACAACATATTGAACTCCATAATTACACACAATTATTATTTATCAATTTAAAAATAAATTTTAAAAGAACTACTTAACTATAAACACACATGCAATGGAGTAGAGATGTGGCAATGAGCTAACAAGTACTCAAATATTAATTGGCTAGTGCAGAACAGGCTCCATGGCATAAAATAAATCTTACCTCAGAGTGGCCAGGAAGCAAATATGTGGGGAGGAGCAAGGAAAAAATAACTCGGAAGGTAGGAAAGGCATGCGTAAAGGCAAAGAAATGAGAAATTCAGAACACTTGGAGCCTGAGGGGATGTTATCATAGATAACAGAGGACTAATAGGAATCAACTGCAATCAAATTAGGAGGCCATACTAGAAAGCAATGAAGTACCTTTAGAAGGAAGGATGATGGACAACTGAGGAGAAGCTAGAAATAGATTGGAGAGGCCCATGTTTAACCTTTGATTAAATTGAGAATGGTAGAAGTGATAATATGATGAGATGGAAAAGTTTACTGGCACTAATGTGATTCCTGTGTCTTGCAGAGAAGAGGTATCTGGCTAGATTAATTAAAAATAAACTAAAGATAAATTGGTGCTGCATTAGCAACCCTTTGAGATAAGAAGGTAATAAAGTGTGGAATCGATGCATGGCATATCGTAATAATACAGGAAAATTTTTAAAATGATAAACTGGTGCTCAAAAATATGCATAAAGATCTGTCAGAATTCTTCTAAAATGCACATTCCGGGCCTCAAGCTCAGATATTCTGACTAAGTAGCTGAAGACACCTGAGACTCTTCGTTTTTAATGGCACTCTGGGTAGTTATTGCCCAGTCTATAGAGATTGTCCCTTTTCTACACCCTGTAAATACTAAGCTAGAGGATCCAGAGACAATTTTAAAAACAACTATAAAAGACTTTCTTTAGAAGATAGAATACAATTCCAGAGAGAAAGACAGAGGAGTTAACTTTATAGCAATCAGACAAGAGGTTGATTTAACAAGCATCTCCAAGTGTATTAAGTATACATGTAAGAGTACAGCTGAATAATTTTTCTCCATTTTTATTATTGTCTAGATGAGAGGAAATGGACTTGGATTAAAGTAAAAATTCATTTACAAAGAAGTATTTTTTGGCTTGAATAATGATTATAGGCTAGAAGTGTCATGAAGGGCATTTTAGAGAATCTACATTCTTTGTTTTGTCTTGCTTAGTAATAATACTTCTTTAGAAAAACTTTGCCAATGTCACATATTTTGAGTATGTCTCTTCACCAGTATTGAATTAGGTCATTGACCATATGATATTTTGAGGAGCCTCCCAATTCCACAATAGAAGCACTTAATAAGGCTGTATTGTTCTTTGAGTAGGCTATACAGGAGTCATTAAGCGTGACTAATATGCTATCCTTAAGATGTGCCACAGCGGCCTCATTAATCATGTCAAATTGCTGCTAAAGACATTGCATGCATATATATATATATATATTATATATATATATGGCTGTGTGAGTGTGTGCATGAATGTGTGTGTGGGTGTGTAGTCATTTATTCATCTCTTTTAGAGTTACAGAATAAAGACAAGATTTAATTGAACCTTATCCTTCGTTGACTAATTTTTTCTCCCTTTTCCCCCAAATCTCAAAGAGCAGCCTGAGATCCAAGCAGCTGCTCTCCCCAGCTTCTATTTGTAAATGCTAAGTGGTACAGAGCTGTTCAAGCAAACAGAGGGTGGAATTCCACCTGGTTCTGTCTCCCCGCTACAATGAGAGAGAAGCAGTTTGGTTTCTGCAGCCTCCCATGCTGTGACAAGCCGTTAAAAAAAAAAAAAAAAAAGACTGGCTAAAGTGAGTACAGATGTTGTGTGAAATAGCCAGTATGTTTTCCACCTGTCTGTATTTGCCTAAGGGGTCAGGGACAATCAAATTAAAGCAATATGCAAGATGTGACAGGTGTTTGTCCTATTGAGATAATTCTGAGCAAGTTGCAGAAAGGTAGAATAAATGTAATACATAAAACAATACACAGAAACCACTTTAAAGGCTATCCCGAGAATAACAACATTTCTAAATAAAGGCCTATTACTTTATGCCCTTCCCGTCTAATTAGACCCGTAATTGGACACTTTATAGTACCTAGTGGAAGCATAATTAGTCATTCTTTTTATAGCAGTGTAATTTGTTGGGAGTTAGGTTGTTCAAGTGGAAGAAGGGTCATTTTGGAGACTTTTTATCTCTTTTTCAGACAACAGGTAATGACATAGTGTATTGCCTATTTTGTTGGAAGAACTTGAGTGACTGTTTCTCCATCAAATTAATGTCCTTGTATCTATCCCATGTTCCTCTCAAAATAGAAGACAGCATTGTTTGCTACCTCTGAGACTGATGCCAGGTAATGAAACAGCCTTTTGATGACTTATTGACTGGAACATTGCTAACATGTCAAGTTCAGGGAAAGGGAGTTAGATGTGATATTATGATTATATATGTCTTGAAACAAAACACCTCTATAGACATTTTTCTTTTGTGTCATACTGGCTAGAATTCTTTGGTCAAATAGACAATATATGTTCTTTGGCAAAGTTCTTTTTGATCTTTATCTTTCTGTTCCTATCGTAAAATAATTTATGCTTTGAAATCTCAGCAACTGCCCCTGAAAATTATTAGACTTACAAAATATGAGGTAGCCAGCAAAAGCATAAAACCAATCAACCGTAGGACATTAACTCTTTTGAAGGTTGTAAAATTTTACAAGACACGAGGAAATAGCGTTCATTGCATTTTGTGGAAAGAACAATCTGTTCCGATTCAAGTCATTTATAAATACTTTCAGGGACACAGTGGAGGGTTGTATGTGTTTTTTACTTTAAATAAGAACCTATTATGATTTCCGACATATATTGTTCCCTAATTTCATGGTCGTAAAGTGACACATGGGTCTGAATACCGGCAATCCATTGCTGGTCTCAGCAGCTGCCAAACACACATCAATTTAGATGGTAACCTACGTGGCTATGGTGAAGGCCAGTGGAAATTATATAAACCATTTTTCTTTCTCCACTGAGGGTTCCAAACTCTCAGTTACAAGGCAAGACAAGCACAGAAGCCTAATTGAGATTTGGAAGCCTGCTGCTGTTTCAGCTTCTCTCTTTACTAACAATAAAGAAGTACTTGCTGTAGATGTTTGGTTGGAATTACCCAGTGCCGGGTAGTATTTAAGCACTGTCAATACTCGCGAGGTCTTTCCCAAGAATACACAAATACTTTAAAAATTAACCTGATTGAGCTGTGATTTATCACCATATTTTATTATTTGTCAGGGACTGCACTAAAACTGAGCTTTCTCAAATTCTAACAATCTCAGAGACTGTGAAGCTGTATTCCAAAGTGCCATTAGCTTATTAATGGCACTTCGGAATACAGAGCTTTGCATTCTCCCCTCTTTCCTCTTTCATCCTGTCCTCACAGGTACAAGCGTGTAAATAATCTGACCCTTTGAGAGAAGAGTATATACAGAGAATGTTCCAATCTTCTTCTCGTATTATGAGTGAATATGAAGAACATCTGGGAAGTAGACACGCACGTGCGTGCACGCGCGCACACACACACACTTGGGAGATGGAAAGTGAGGATGCTTCAGGCTAAAGAGATGCTAAGAATGATTGCTCCTTGTTCCATCAAACAAGTCTGTCAGTCACATGGAGTATAGGAAAATGTGCCTGTCAACATAATGAAATGGATGGACTAATTTAACAAGCACTAATCAACTAACTCAGGTGTAAATTTCAGTTAGATTGTGCTGATGTGTATACATTGACAATAGGTTAATTTCTAGGGCAGTTCAGGCATTAGGAAATTCCGTGACTAATAATGTGACTGATTTATGTGTTTTGTGTGTTCTTCACGTTTGAAAGAACACTGCTGCCTCAAAACACATTTTGAGAAGATTGGAAAAGTATCATTTTTCCCCCTAGAGGGGGAAAGAGCTATTAAAATTTTTAATTCATAAAAATTAGAATGTTTAACTCCCCATTTAGATGTAAACATTTTTATAATTGTATATTTACATACATAAGTTTTTTGAACTTTTCACTATGCAATTGGTTATTTACTTTTTCTATGATTTACATTTATGTATATGCTGAATACTTACACTACGAAGGCAAAGAATCCATAGGATTCAGTTAAGACATGTTATATAGCTGGACTTCAGACGCTCTGTAAAATTATCGCCCACTAGAAGTCAATTTGTATACTATAAAATGTAGGTGGTTCCTAATTGTCATGGATTATAGAATTTTGTGACTTAAAAAATCCTGAAGATCATTTTCAAAAATAATATATGCTCAATAAAAATCTGTGGGATGAGGGGCTTCAAACATAAGAAACTGAAGCTGCAGATCTAAATGGTCACATGAAAAGTAGTAACATTTTAAAAATGTCCTTGAAGGCCAAAGTAATAATATATTCCCCTTTCTACAATTTATTATGCTTATACCCCCCTTGCTTGCCTACCAGATCCCATCCTTAGGCTTTCAGGGGCACCTCAGAATGTTCAAGAGCGGGCAGCTTAGGCTTTTTAAACACCTAAAAGCAATGTTTCTCAATGACCATTTTAATTTTTTTCCCATGGATTAAAGGAGAACATGGGAATTTTTTTTTAAAGTCCAAGCAAAATTCATGAAAAAAAGAATGAAATTTATTTGTAATTTGAAAATGAACTTGCAGCATATTCTCCTTAAATACGAAAATATAGAAATACTAAAAACTGATGTCTTTAAATTCAAAGATATTTGTTATTAACCTAAACAGATTCTTTTTCTGGGTGGGTGGTGCTGGGGATTGAATTCATGGCCTTGTGCTTGCTAGGCAAGCGCTCCACCACTGAGCTAAATCCCCAACCCCAACAAATTCTTAAGGCTGATTTTACAGCTATGACTATAAACTAATGGTCAATATTTCCAAGGAAAAGTGTAATTACTTCTGTTCATTTTTGGTGGGTTTTCACAGACTAAAAAGAAAAAAAAAGAATAGGAAAAAAATGTTTCAAAACATTTTTGAATGTTTTATTTGCAATGCTTATATGAAAGTGTACCTAAATGGATTAATTCATATATTTAGTATTCTAGATCAGTATTTACCAATTAAGAAGCAGGGTGCTTGTACTTGAGACCAGTGGTTTCCGATACTACCAAATTTATTAATCTAATTTTATTACTAAATTTTGTCCTATAGCATAATGAGAAGTGGAATGTATAGCTAATAGAACTGATAGTATCCCCAGGCATTTGGACAATGAAATAGGGAATCCTTCAAATTCCCTGAGGAATCCCCATAGTTATGTCTGTCAAGGGAGCATTAGGCTTTCAGAATATCTCGTCACTAAACATTCGCATCATATATCTAAATCATGTGATAAGATTCCACTCTGTCCAAGAAGCCTTCAGGAACTGGCTTAAGATGGTGCCTTCCTAGGAGGTATAAAAAATTTTGGTTGCCAAAATGGGAGTTCAGTCTACTTCTTTCAAGCATAACAAGCTTATATCTTCCATTTTCTGGTTTCCATATTTCAATCATTCAATTGCATCTTGGAAATCAGATTTTCTGAATCTGAGCAAATCCTGGACATAGATGAGTTTCAGTTCTATGTGCTTGAAAAGAAATATAAGGACCAGATTCTGACCCAGAGGAAGGTGACCCAGATTATGCCACCATAATGTGGTTTTGGGTGATAATACCAAGTCACCCTAACTTATAGGTTTTCCTTCAAACTTCCATAGTAGCACAAACAATTTAAGAAATCAAAGATGCCATTACTGCAAAGTTTAATTGCTGTACTGGAAAGATTTAAGAAGATATATTTCCTGAAATAATATGCATAAGTGATTATAAAACATATTTTAAACTCCTCCATGGATACAATTAGAAAAAAGACTGTTTATGATAAAATAAACATCATTATGAAGTAATATATTATTCATAATTTTATAATTGTTTTTAAAAGTATATGTATTTAAATGAAAAATCTCCTAGGAATTTTTTTTTAATACAGAAACAAAATCTTCAGAAAAAATTGCAGATTGAAGTGAGTGATCACATAGAAACAGCTCTCTTACAGCTTGGAAATAGTTCCCTGAATGTTCTAAATGTGAAATGGAATGACCCAGGTGTCCACCAGTTGTGGTGATAAAAATCTTGCTGTTACATTACTTCTAGGCAGTTGGAAAATATATGAGTACAAATAGAAATAGCAATTAAAAATTATGTAAGACTGTTAGCCTAACAGAGAGAACTGGCAGAGAAAAAATCATTTGCTGCCACAAAAAATAAAAGTATAATTGAATGTTTCATATTTTGGTTGTCAGTGCCCATCTGAGGCTATTTAATAGAAAGTCTGACTCTACAAAGCAGAGCTACAACTAAAGGGCAACAAAATTGCATAAGGAGGTGTGGCCAGCTGCTCAAGCTGAGGACAAGAACAGGTGTATTTTGATTCGCATTTTTTTTAACATTTAAAACTTTTAGAAATTCCAAAATTTTGAAGTTTTTGAGTTCGAGATTTGTGAGATTGTCTAAATCACTTTTGGGTCACTAAGAAAATAATATCCGACACCTACAATTTAAAGGAGGGGATGTTTATTTTTGGTTCATGACTTTTTGAGGATTCAGTCCATAGTTGGGTGGCTCTAAGGCAGAAAGCATGGTGGAAAGTTCTGGTGGAGGAAAGCTGCTGCTCCTTTGCTGGCCAGGAAGCAGAGAGAGAAGAGAAGAGCCAGAGGAGGAGATGCACCCTTCCAGGTCACACCTGCAGGGAACCGCCTCTTCCGACTAGGCCCACGCACCAAGAGCACTGCCAGCTCTGGACTGATTAGTGGGCTAATCTACCAATGAATGCAGTGCCTCCCCCGATCCAATCACCTTCTAAAAGCCCCAACTCCGAATACATGAGGATTTAAGGAAATATTTTAGATGTAAACCATAACAGATGCTTTTGAACTTGGAAAGAATATACAAATTTGCATTTATAGACGAAATATTTCATAGAAATTATTTGTAACACCTTGAAAAACTTCAGAATCAGCAAAAATAAAGGTTTCTTTTTTGTATTTTAGTTATTAAAACCACAAAAATATTCTTACAGTCAGGGGGTGGTGGCACGCACCAGTTATCCCACCACTCTGAGTAGTGGAAGATGGAGTATCTCAAGTTCAAGCCCAGCCTGGGCAATTTAGCAACTTAGCCCCTGTATCAAAAAAAAAAAAAAAAAATATATATATATATATATATATACACACACACACATACACACACACGTACACATAGAATGTGCATAAAAATTTTTAATTAATGTACTTAAAATGTTTTAATTAATAATTTAAGGTCATATAGAAGTCTTAAAACTAAACACAATAAATTATTTTAAATGCTTTCCTTAAAAAAACAGTCTAAGTAATTACTATACATTAAAATTGCAAACTTTCTGTTTATTTGTCTGATACCAAAGTGGAAAACATGTTAGAATTTAGGTCAGATTATGAACATAAGCTCAGAGTTGGCCTAGTTCCGTGACAGCACCGTGACTTGATTGCATTGTCTCTCTCCTTGTCCTTACTGAAGAACCTCTAAAGCTATAAACTCACCAGCTCAAACTTCAACTTTCTACATTTCCTTGCTGTTAAAAGTACGCATTTTCTTATCAGTCTTAAAAGTTGATGATTGCTAGTTTTGTTTTTTCCTTTTAAAGTTTCCTACTTCTTGCCTGCCAATGAGAAGTGAGACTCAGCAGGACAGCAGCCTCCTGGTGCCAGGAGGCCAGAGATGTGTGTGTGGAGGCCTGAGAAAGATCCTGGGTCCCTGGTGGCATAATGGAGAATCTATGCCAGCCCTGCATAGAAATTTTCCAAATGTATTTTTGTAAATAAATTGTCATGTAGTTAAGTCTTTCTTTGTATTGTTTCTATTACTTAAAGCTGAATCCTTACCTGGCAGAGGTCATACTTCATTTTGTTGTCTACCTTTTCTTTAAATCCAATATATTTCTTGGGTTCAGATTCTGCAAGAGGGAGACACTGGGACAAGAAGTCAAATAGCAGTATTTTATTAGCGTGCGATGTTAAAAATCATCACTGGAGAGGAACGTGGACAGAGAAGTGAAGGAAGTCAGTGTATAGCTAGAAATCAATCCCTCTAGAGGACACTCAGACAGTGTATAATAAGGCTCAGAGTTACAACAGAAGGCAAAGAAGCTGGGGTGTTTCCTGACTAATTTACAATCTACCAATGTCATTGTGAGGGTCATTTCCATGGTACTTACTCTCTAGCACTAATCATTTCCTGGATGAGCATGCTCTCATGCTCTCATGCACACACACACACACACACACACAAACACACACACACACCAAGCCTCTTGGGAAGAGGTCACAGGGGATAATGGCGAGCAGCTGTCAGCACAGGACCAAGCGCCAGAGGCAAGACACCAACAGCATCTGCCAGAATCCACTGCTTACATTTTCAAGTTTATGCCCCAATTTAAACACCCTGTAATCTGGACTCTGAATTTTAAAGATAGGAGCACACCCCAGTCTTTAATAAAGCATACAACGAAAGACTTAGAAGAAAGCTACGACCCACTGATGCAGTTGGTACTAACACTGTGTACAATAGTCATCATTTTCTTTTACTAATTGCTCTAGATTCCACTCACTCATGAACAACAGTTGTGTTGCCATGCAGCAACTCAGACCTTCACTTTTGAGGGTGTAATCCTTCAAAATATAATGACATGGTGATAGCTGTATATGGGGCCACATATTGTACATGGTTATCACTGAATAAGAGCACACTCAGAATTGCCCTGTTAAATTTCCAAAGGTCTTTCCGTACTCTTTCCTAGACCTGTTGTATAAAAGCAAACTTACCTCAAACAAGAAAAAGGAGTGATTATTCAGACCATCTAGTAAATCTCTTGCTTGTCTGTTAATTCCTGAGCACGAGGAGACCAAAATTACCAGGTGGCAATAACAGATTCAATGTTTAAGGTTTGTGGAAATTTTATTATGTTCCTTGACAAAAGCCTGTCTTCTCCATTCCTGGAACCAGGAATTCTAGCTCAGCAGAGCCTAAAGTTGCAAGGATGGAAAGTACAAATTCTCAGATGGGTAACAGGACATGATAAAGAAAGATTTCACTTCGCTTTCATTCATTCAAGCACAATGTCTCAGTTCTTCAGAGAGTAAATCCCCAAGTCAGAACCTTAACTTCACCTCTAAAAAGCTATTCCAAAATTCTATCTGGCTGGCAACATTTTAAAATTACACTTCTCGGTGGGATCACAGAATCTCACAGAAATTTCCATAACTTTTCACAATTAAGTGAAGGCAATGTCATGTATAAATTCAGGAAAACAAATCCAATACTCTTTGAATTCTTGGATAGTAGTGCCTGTTGAGACATCTCAAAGAGAAATGAAAACCCATATTGGAAATACTTTCCAATACCAATAAGGATGAACTTTGTATTTGCTAAGAATATAGAAAGTCCAATGTCATCAGGCTCCCACCAGATATTTTTCTTCCTGTCTTTCTTTTCTTTTCTGTTCTTTTCTCTTTTTTTATTTATTTATTTTTTATTTTTGGGTGCTGATGATCCGAACTCAGGGCCTTTCACTTGCTAGGCAAGCACTCTACCACTGAGTTAAATAGAAAACTTTCAAATGTCTTGTTATATGAAATAAATCATTATGTAGTTAGGTCTTTCTTTGTATTGTTTCTATTACTTACTGCTGAGTCCTTACCTGACAGAGGTCATACATCATTTTTTTTGTCTACCTTATTTTAAAGGCAGATGCATTTCTTGGTTTCAGATTCTGCAAGAGGGAGACACTGAGACAAGAAGTCAAATGGCAGTATTTTATTAGGGTGTGATGTTAAAAATCACTAGAGAGTAATGTGAGACAAAGAAGTGAATGGACTTCACTCAGGGCTAACACTTTCAGTTTTATTCTTCAAAATTCTTGCTTCCTGCTGCCTCTATAGCTTTAATCTCTGGGTTAAATATCCTAGTTTTCCTAAAGATTATGCTTTCATAGCTGTCAGTCTACCTTACTGTGTATTGCAATAATTATACCCATCTTTCTAATGGTTAAGTATTGCTACATGGTCTCTAAAGTTATAGAGCACCATCATTCTATTAATTCTAGATAGCCTAGTCTCATGACGGCATTCCCTATGATTAAATAGCTCATGTTTCTCAAAGATATTTATGTGTCACTGATTATAACATTTCCTCCTATTTAAGAGAAAGGAGTAAACTTTGAGCTATACAGGAAATATAATCAACTGGTTGATTTTTTCTAGTATTACAGTCAATGTGAGTCACATTAATGCCAAGGCCATTAATCTCTTCTTTAATATTTTCCAAGGAAATTCTGGCAAATCTACCTCACTTACTATGCGCAGGCATTTCTCCATGTGCTAAGCAACCATTCCAACAGAATACTAGAATCATTTTCCAGGGTCTTTGCCGGTACCTTAATCTTGAATCTCAGGCAAGTGTTCTAGAGCAGTAAACTCCCCCTTATTTCGCTTTATATTCCACCCCCTCTACTGACAATTTTAATATTAAAGTTTAGCATTTTCTCCCAGTTTCTACTATGCAGAGATTCTGTGGCTTGGTAATAATTCCTTTCTTCTCAAAATATCCACCAGAAAACCTTGATTCCAAGTTTTAGTGCCCATTCCTTCACTAATCGGGCCCTGACCTTAGTATGAGAGCCGCGCCAGGGCTCTGCATTCAGTTCACTTTGTATTTCTGTCAGTGGTTTGCTGTTGGAGGCAAAGATCTTTGCAATGTGGCTACACATCTTCCTGGCTATCGTAGCAAGTTCTGAGCTGTTACTCGGCTGCCTCAGGCCATTTGCTTTTAATCTAAGAGAATTCCGTTGCAGTTGTTATGTGCAAATCAATTATTTGATTGTATTTCTTTATAATTACCACTGACCCACATTTCCCTACTGCTGTAGATTTTTCCTGAATTATGGCATCTCTTTCTCCTGCTAACTCATCCTACTT
>PVJO010021215.1:0-30502 GCA_004026905.1 Hystrix cristata | reverse complement strand
AAAATAACCATGTTGATTATGATCATTATGTATACAATGTACCAATACATGTTCTTGGTAAAAATATTTAAAAAAAAAAAGAAAAGTTTAGACAGAATCAGAGAAACTTTGAAGTGGAAAGAAGAGACAAGTCAAATGAAATCAAATGACTTCAGTCTTCTCAGGAAGTAGGAGATGGTGATAATTGCAATGGTGACACTCATCACGGCCATTTTAGGGTTAGCATCTACTGACCACTGTTGTAGTGGATACCTCACTGAAAGTCCTTTGAGGCAGGCCTGCCTGTTCTTATTTTACAGATGAGAAAACCATGAGAGGGAGTAATTTATGAGATTGAGCTATTTTTCTCAGGTCATACAGCCAGTGACTGACGACCTGATCTTTTCAAGCTTGGGGCCTTCACTCTTCAGCGTGCTGTGGTCCCTGCTTCTGTGGGGAGGGGTGCAGGCTACAGGCCATGGGGCCAGGGAAGGTTTGGGAAGTGGGCCAGGGGACTAAGGGACTCAGAGATGGCTGGGACAATGGGAGAGCATGTGGGGCCCCCTTAAGACAACAGTGCAGTAAGTTAGTTCGTGGATGCACTCTGTTTATTTCAGTTTTTCTAACATGTAACACGTGGCATCTCAGGAATGAGAGCAGACAAGTTTTCCAGGTGAGATTAAAAAGCAGATGGGATAGATGGTCAAATCATAATCATATTACTCCAACAGGAACACTGCTGAGTTGTGTGAGTGCTGCTCAAGAGCCCTAGACAAAAAGGAGTGAGAGTTAAGGCACACCACACCAAGACCCGGGTGTGTAGAAGAATGCCAGCAACCAGAAGAGACTGAGGGACTGGGGGATTTGGGTGAGAAAAAGATCAGCTCCATTAGAAGGCAAGAGGGGAAACTGTTAAAAAGGGATGCTTCGGAATTTTTGCAGAGGCCTAAAATATTGTAGACTTAGAGGCAAAATTTTGGTGTTTGGGTGCAGCTGGAAGCAATACTTTTGGTTTAGAAGAGGCTTTCCCATTCTGTCAAATAATACTCATTAGGCAAGTTACTGCTTTTAGATAACACAGTCTTAAATTAGTCACTTTCCACTAAACTGAGACTTTAATGATGGACATTGAAGAAGACACTGTGAACAGTTTTTTGAAGTGCTCATAACTTTACATCTCTTTTAAACTGTATAACAGAAGTTCTAAGGTAAGTGTTCCCATTTCCAGGGCAGGGATTTCCGGGGTGAGGGATGTAACTAGCTATTCTGAGATCAGCCATGACAGTAGATGGTAGCAGTGGCTCTGAGCTAGCGGTCGTCAGATGCTGTTAGCAAAAGAAAGTTGACTTTTAAACGAGCAGTAAAAACTACATTAGTTCCATCCATCATATTATACTGCACTCATTATTAGAAGAAGCGGATGTGAAGCAGGACTGGATCCAACTGAAATTTCAGTCTTGGTTCTAGTTCTTCCACTTCAAATGAGTTAGGAACATCATGTAGCACTCTGTCTTAGGTTCCAACTACAAATGAGCACATGGTCTATCACCCCGCTTGAGCTTTTAGGAGAAAAATGTATTAAATATATAAATAGTGACTGACATTTATCAGCATACCTCTTGTCTGCAAAGTGTTTCGATCAGGTCTGGACTGACCTGAGCTCATTGGGTTAACTACACCAGATGCTTCGGAGTATGGCTTAATTAAATCTAACATTTACTTATTTGTAAATGCAGCAGAAGTGTGAAGATAGACAAATTTGGCTTGTACCTGTTATCTTCTGTATGGAGTTAAAGTCTTTCTGATGTGGGACTTTTCGCTAATTTTGAGGTCCTGACTTATGTCCCCTCTGATTCCTTTTACTTTAGCATCCGTTAGCCCTTCTCTGGGGGGAATTACAGAAAGAGGTGCCAGTGGTGGAAGAGAGACTGGGAAGGCTGGATAAGGAAAGGTGGGTCGGGGTGAACCAAGGCAGCTTTGAGAGAACACTCGGGAAGATGCTGTTTCTTCCAGAGTGAATGAAAGTGAATGTGGCTGTTGTCTACTGAACACAGTCTTGTGGTGAGAAGCAGCATCTGTCCTGTAGCCCTCTGATATTCTTCCTGCGTTTTCTGGGGCTGCAAGAGAGGTGCAGGCTTGGGAAGACGTTCTCAACAAATCGTGATAGCGCTGCCTGCTGCAGCTCCCAGATGGACAGAGGCATATTTCCATGCGTGAATTCTCATCAACAGGGCTGTGCCAGGTGACCTCATCAGGCCCTTCTGAGGTGGCTTTGGCATCACATTGCCTTGGACTCAGAGTCCAGAGCACACCTTCTCCCCTAATTCAAGTGTTTCCCTTTGACTCGGTGGTCTTGTTCTGTGAGGCTGAAATCCTAGCCTTGGGTCCTGAAAACTTCCACTTTGGGAGGTTAAAACTCGTATTCTAGTTAGAAGTTTTTCTTCCTTCCAACAAACTGTTTCGTATTATCCTAAGGGTTGGAATAACCGGCGCTCTCTCTACACTATAGAAGTATCTTTCCTATTCTTTAGCAAGAAATAATGTGGCTGGAGTTTTACAATTCACAATGCAGTGAGGAGGCCAGCACTTTTATTATAGCCCTTAAAAAGAATAGATTAAATTATAACGTAAACCTAAAAACTCTTGTATAAAGTAGTCTTTGTTGCCTCAGATCGATTGTTTCAAAACAGAATAAAATCTGTGGAAAGGATTGTGGCAAGAAAGTACTACACAAGCAAAAAGAGTAGCAAGCAAATAGAGTCGGTGTTTAACATGGTAGCACTCTCGTGGCTGACAGAAATGGCCGAAAGAGCAGAGGTGATTACACGCACAGTAGTCTCCTCACACGTTTGGTGATACAAGCAGGAGGGGTCATGAGGCAGCAGCAACCTTTTATTTTTAAAGCAAGTACACAATCTGATAAAGCTGTAAGTGTGTCGCCACAGTTTGGTCAGTTCAACACAGTCACCTTTAATTTACCAAGTTTTGATGTTAAGAGCATCATCGATACGATTGAACACAACAAAAAAAGTTGTGTTTGATCGTAACTGCCTTGATGCTCTCGAATTACACTGTCTAGAGGCCGCAGCACAAGCAAAGTACCGGGGCTGTGAAGTAAATGCGACTGCCCTTGGCAGCTGTCTCCCGTATACAAGTGTTCCCTGTTAATGGAGCCTCAAGAAGGGACAATAGCTTCCTGGGTGATTTTATGAAATGAGACCGTGTCCCACTAGTACAGGATTAGCAAGAAGTGAAGTATTTTCAAATGTAAATCTCCTGACATTCCAGCTACTAAAATGAGCGTCCTGCCTTGGGAACTAATAATAACTTAGTTAAAGGTTTCATTTAGTATAACCAAATGTATTGCAGAAGGGACCTATTAAAATAAACATGATTTCCATTTTAGGACTCGCCAAGGGTGAATTTTCTCTCTTCTCTTCCTCCCACTCATCGAATATCACAAGCCACAAAATGAGATTAGTTACATGAAATGGAAAGGGAAGAGCGTAAAATAGTGCCGTGCATACCAGAGCTGGCATCCCTCTCATTAATCCTGAAGATAAGAGCCTTGCTCTTGAAGTACTTGTTCTTTGAAACATTGAATTATCTCTTGTTAGCGTGGTTGTACGTTAAGCCAGTTTTATTTAATGACTGCTTTGAAATCGAAGCATTTTGCTGCTGTGCATCTGTAAAAAAACTACATCCAGAATCTGTAACTATAAAGGTTAAAGGAAACCACTTGAAATACTGGCGTGTTTTGAATCTTTCTGTATTTTGTGTCTAGTACAGTGTGGTGTACATGGTAGGCACTCTGTAGAATCAAACTTGGAAAAAAATCATTGAAAAGTATAGAAAGGCTTAGAAGCAATTTGTCAATACGAATCACATACCATAAAATTGTTTATATTGCTCTGACTCAGTCATTTTATTTTACTGAATTTATGCTGGGTCTTAAGTACTGAGAAACTTAAGTCCTGAGACAAGCAAAGCTACTTGTCTTTGTTATAATGTTATTTAAAATGGGATAATTAGAAACAAGTAATTTTCTTTCGTTGAGCATTCAGATAAAGCAAATCTTGATGTACCTCTTAAAGAAACATTATATAGTCAATAAAATGATGTTTGTTACAACTAGATGGCACTGTAGATATTATGTAGTGTAGGGCTGGGGATTTAGCTCAGCGGTAGAGTGCATGCCTAGCAAGCGCAAGGCCCTGAGTTTGATCCCTGGCACCCCCGAAAGAAATTATCTAGTGCAGCAGAACTGCCAAAAACCTGATATAGTGTGCTGCAGACCTATAATTATGTAGAAATTAAATAAGCATACCTAGAAAGAGACAGGAAACATGGAAAAGTGCAGGTCGTGTCCAGATGGAAATATTATGGGTACTCTCTTAAACAATTTTTTTATTTTTCAAAAAGTAATTGAAAAATAAAGTAACTTGAATTCAGCTAGATGCTCAATTCTTTAGCTAGCTGTATTGAACCTATCAGTTTTTCCTTTCCATAAACCATTTTCTATGTGAATATTTTCATGATGGTTAGTTAGTCACAAATACGTAGTCTGGCTGAGGTACATAAACTCTAATTAATGTAGACTCCACTAATTGAAGAGTAACAAGATATTCACAGATCTTCGATTCATATAGAATAAAAAGCCCAAAACTTTATGTTGGGATTTTTTTGTTATGCAATTAGAGCACATCATTCCCTAGAAGTAAGAATATAACGTATTGTTGCTTTTTTGTGATCTTGTTTTATTTAACTTAATGTATATAATTAGGCTACTGGTAATTGTCTATAATGGTTAACATGTAATATATGAAAGTAGAAAAATAGTTCAGTTAGTTCACATGATTAATCAAACAAAAAAGCAAAATTGATTTGCCTGATTAAGTTAATCAAACAGATAAATTGGTGTGCTTCAGCAGATTAAGCTCAGAATATACTGGAATACTATATTAAAACTTTTTGTAAATATAAACATCTATACATAATTAATGATTGAAAGGAAAAGTAAATAAACTTTTGCTTCACCTAGAATCATTTATAGTTAATGAAACGCTAAGGTAACTTTAGAACTATATTTTCGGAAGATCTTTTCTCCCTTCAAATGCAACCACTGAGAATTTATGTATAAAATAACAGAATCACAGTTGTTTTGTGACTTATGAAAGCAACAACTATTTTTACTTTTCCACAGATATTTTAAAATCAATACTTCCATTAAAATTTTCATTGTCAGAATCTTTTATCTTTCATTGTCATTCTTAAAGAAGAACCTAACAATACTGATCTCAAATGTCTTAAAAAGATTGAGTATATTGTAATGATTAGGCTTATCCTTAAAAATATCAAGCTTTCTTTGAGAGATTTTTAAAAAAATAAAATACGTAATTTTTCTTAGGCAAGCCTGCTTTGTGGCTTGCTTTAATTTCAAACAGTCGAAGCTCTGCCATAGGAACCTACACTACCTCATTTTTTTGTTCATATAACTTCAGAAATAACCACATTTGCAAGCTAGTTGTGATTCTGAACCCTGAATCACATGAGCTATTTTATAAGCAGAAACAATTCCTGACTTACTCAGGAGAAAGGAAGAACAACACTCCGGTCCGATACATCTCTTAAAAATTAACTTCAGTTTTAAATTGTATATGTTGAATTTAGGTGGATAAATTGAATTGGTTTCACAGTCTTACTCTAATTCACATTAATGATATGAATTTACATTACATTTTTTACAGTAGCAAATAGGATGAATCATTACTTCTCTTCTTATGGCCACAAATTAAACTTAAGCTTGTGTAGTGAATGTTAAGTTACAAACTAACATTTTTAGTAATGAATCATTCAACCAACCAACTAACCAAGCAGTAAATCAGTCAATCTTTACCCAGTAACTACCATTTACTTGCTTTCTAAGTACAGTGGTAAACCGGTCAATTCCGAATGTCCGCAGCTATCCATAGACTTTTATAGATAAGCAGTTTTCAAAATGAACATTTAAACCACTCACCTTTGGTTCCTTGAACGTGGAGAAAAATCCAGAACACAAAAATAGCCCTTCTAATTTCCAAATACATACTGTCTTTTGTGCATGAGTAACTCTGAAAATCGCAGAGCAATCCCAAATCTCATTTAGAGTAATGAAGTCTCAGAGGTACGAACAATAACAAAATGTGGGTTCCACCTGAGCGAGGCTCGCCTTCCTGGTTTACCTTTACAGGTGCTGTGTTAGGAAGAGCCTGCGGTGTGTTTGTTTCCAGCTAATCTGCTTAATGTTCTCCTCAGGTGTAAGCTCTGCTTAAGGGACAGCTGGAGGAGCTTTTATCTCATTACCCTTCCGAGGAGCGTCTGACAGCCTGGCCGCAGCGCCCTCGATGCCGTCAAGGAACCAAGTGTCCACGGAGGCCTTTTCTCTTCTTTTTAGTTTTTCACTTGTTAGAGAGTCATGGAGGGCCGGGGGAGATCCTTTGCAATGCAGAAGAAGGCTGACAGTTGGGGTCAGACGTTTCCCTAAACATAATATGTCCAAGGAACATTTGTTGAAAGAGCATAATTCCCTAAAGTGTCTGATTATTGAATGTGTGTTATTTTCCATGGACAGAAAACTGTCTCCATTCTCATCCATGTGCTGTTTTGTAAATCACTTTCTGTTCAGCGTTGCTTTCAGATGACTTTGTTTTAACCCTGGTTTTAATTTTTAAAATCTGTTCATGTTCACAGTTGAAGGAGTCAAACACCTTTCTACAGTGAGCGTGGTGAATAACTATGCCCTCCTTCAACCCATGCCTCTGTTTGAAGGGCAAGCATTTTTAATTCTTTAAGCTAATTCTCTAGAATTCTCATCTGTACTTCTAAACAGTATGCTTTTACTAATATTTTTTTCTCTTTTTCCCCCTCCCTATTCCCAGCCTTTGGTAATCACTATTATTACCAAATACTAGCTATTGAAACTGGGCATGGTGGCACACAGCTGTAATCCCAGAATTTGGGAAGCTGAGGCAGGAGGATCCCTGTAAGTTCAAAACCAGCCTGAACTACACGGCGAGACCCTGTCTCAAACAAAGAAACAAATAACCCTCCCAAAACAACAATAGATATTGAGAATATCATCCCATGTATACATACTCCTTTTACTCACTATAAACACTTTCTCGTCTTCCTTGCTATTCTACCTCATTAGTATTGCATTCTCAGCTTATTGTGTGATCATTTATTATTATTATGACTTCATATATGTCACATATAACTGAGCCATGAAGCATACTGTTGTTACTAGTAAGTATGGAGTGCTTGTAGATTGACACTGTTTTTAAGAGATTTCTGTTGATTATCCTCAATAAAATACTATGAGGTAAGTACCCCTGTTACCTTCTCTGCTTTACATGTCAGGAAAATAAGGTGTGTATGGCAGAGCCAGGAGACAAATAGTCTGGTTCAAAAGCCTCTAGTTAAACTTTATAAAGGTATGCACAGGTATGGCATAAGTGTGGTATTTCAACCTATGTGTATAATGCGTATTGATCAGATCGGGCTAATTGATATATTAATCACCTCAAACACTTAGCATTTCTTTGTGTTAGGAATGTTCAAAATCCTACCAGTTATTCTGAAATAATTAGTTGTTGTCAACAGTGGTTACCCTACTGTGCCCTAGAACATTAGAAGTTACTCCTCCTGAACCCATCAGCCACCCTGTGTAGCACCTTCCTCCCCACTCCCAGCCTCTGGCAATCACTATTTTACTCTCTCTGTCTACCAAGTGATCTTCTCAGCTTCTGCATACGAGTGACAGCGTGCACCGTTTGTCTTTCGTGCCTTACTCGACAGGATTTCATTCTTTTTTATGAAGAGTTTAAACTCTTAAATACTTTTTGCAGCCATCTCATACTTTAAAAAAGTTTTCTTCATTTTCTAAACATAAAGGCATAAATGATCCCCAGATATTATCTCAGATGGGTAAATTTTCATTTCCTATTGTTACATACTTCAGAAAGTCTGTCTTTCCCAGGTCTTTCTAACCCTCTTTGTTATCACTCTTCGAGACAGTCATCTGTAATCTCACGTCAAAGTCATCTGGGACTTTCCTTTCAGCTTTCTCTTATGCCAGGTCCTGTGCTTTCTCTATCTTGTGTTGTCTTCTTTCTGAATTTCTTCTTTCAGCTGAGCACATGATCCTATAAATTACTAAAAGTTTATGGAAGATAAAATTAAGATCCTGCATGTTCAAAAACTGTTTCCATCTGCCCTCATAATTTGGCTGGATATAGAATTCTAGTTTGAAAATAATATTCACTTAGAATATTGAAGACGTCTATCACAGCAATTCTAGGGCTTTCTTACTATTATCTCCTTTCTCATTTTTTGATGTGGCTTCACATTTTAAAAAAAATTCCCCCCAAATTGTTTTTTTTGGGGGGTATCCAAAGATGGCTAAGAGTTGTAGTTACAGCTCATCTTTAGTTGCAGATTTTTTTCAGTTACATTTAAGAAAAATTATAATCAGATTGGTGTACGGTCTTAATTATCTGAAAAGTAGAAATGAACTAGGTGGAAAATGAAGCTGCTTTTAGATAACTATATCTAGGAAAACGGCATGAGAATGAAACAGAATAGATGCACACTAGTGTGTAATTTATGTTTGCAGACTGGCAGGAGCTAACAGAACATTTCTCTCCTGGTTGGCTGAGTAGCCCTGTGTCACTCTTATGCTTCTAGGCCTGCTGTCGAATGTTAGTGCTCTTTCGCTTGGAGAGAAAGCAACAATTTCAAGTTGTGAAACAATTTTCACTTCACCTTCTTCACGAAACATGCCGCTTAAAGAAAACTGTGGTATAGATGTATTTGTCCTTAGAAGTTTCCTACATCAAAACTTTGAGTATAAAAGTATCTATTTTAAAATGACAAATATTTAAAAGGTCTCTTGACAGCAATAGTTCATCCATTTTTCCCATTTTTAATTAAAAATTTGGGTAAGCGGTGCTGATAACTGCCACTTAGGAAGCAAACCAGAATGGCAGACACTCAGTATTCTTGAGACAATGCTTTCTGGGAACACCAGGTCTTCCTCTAAGTACTCCGGTGTTTAATTATGGGTCATTGCAATTAATCCTGAAGTGCTTCTTCAAGCTGGTTGACTGTCAACAGCAATTATGTATTCTTAAAGAGGCAAGCCTTCCTTCTCCTCCAGTTTCTGGCAGAATTTCAGTGGTGCCTTTAAAATGTACAAGGTGAGGTGGAGAGGTCAGTTTGCCTTTGCTGTTGTATTCCTTCATCTGAGACCAGTAGATTAAAAAAAAAATGAGGTACAGTTACCAAAATGAATCAGTTAATGTCATAAAGGAACAATTTTGTTTGCTGATCAAAATAAAAGATTTTTTTGAGTTCCCACTGAATATTATAGTCTCAATTAGATGATTTTTATATATAATATGCCATCTTACCAGCTCCCCTGTGAGTGAAGTCCTACTTTTGTTTCCACTTGACAGATGAGGAAATTGAGACTCAGAGATGATCAGTGAATTACCAAATTAAGTAACTAGTTAAATTGAAGCAGGGTTCCCGATGTGGGTCTCTATTCCAAAACTTATGTTGTTTTTATTGTTCTACACTTTGTTCCCTTTATGGGGAAAGCAGATACCAAGAGAGGAGCAGCTCTATACAAGAGAGAAGCTACGGAAAATGTAGGCTCATAGTCAAAGCTCTCTGGGCTGATTTTCCATCTACATGAATGGATGCCGAGCTTTCCCTTTCTAGTGTGTCTATTCATTTGGACACAGGTAGGGTAGCTATGTAAGAATATGGGAAGTTTCTGCCTCTAAATTGTTGTCTTTTCTTTGGTAGAAGGACAGTTTTTTGGCGTCATAGTATTCTCTGCTCATGCTATTGATTGCTGGTTTGTCCTGGCAGGCAAAGCATATTCTTCTTGAGGTTTTTCCATCACCTTCAAAATGTGTGATTCAGCAGCAGCAGCAGGGTCACTCCTAGGAGAAGCCAGCCTAGGAAGGGACGGTAGACAGTGTCCTGGTATCAAAACTGTGATATGTTCAGAATACTGTCTATCACTCCTGAACAACTCCCTGTCCTTGACGGCACTTCTGGCTGTTTGAATAAATGCTTTTCCTGTTGACACAAGGTTTACTGTGTGTAGCTCAAGAACTTCCCTTGCATTATTCTTCATGTCTCTGGAAGAAGAGAGGTGATATGTAGGAAAAGAAACATGGGGCAACCTGACTGTAACATCACTGAAGTTAGGCGTCCATCTTCTGAGTTTACCCGCTGCATCCATCTCAGTTTCGTTGTCAGTTAATGACTATAGAATTAAACAAAAGAGAGGCCACAAAAAGCAGGAGGAGCAAAAGACTGAATCTGCCCACAGCTGACTGCGCGAAGGCAAGGAGGAGGGAGGCAATCATGTTGTCACAAGATGGCAGTTTTCATGATGTGCGAAGGACAGCCTCATGGGGCTGGCGCCTGTGTCTACATCCAGCCTCCTTATTTTCTCAGAGAACTTCTGACTGCATCCCGCTGTGGGAAGACCTCCCTGACCCCATTCTCTTGTGAAGGAAAAACAGGTCAGCTTCCTTCCCAAGGCTCCAATGGTGGGGCTCTCTCTTATCTTGTCTCCTGGTAACTTTCCAAGTCTTTGGTAAGAAATACAACGAATGCAGAGTAAACTGAACTAGTTAGTCTCTTGATGAAAATAATTAGAAGCTGAACACTAGAGTTACAGATAAGCAGGTAACATTTTTATGGTTTTTTTTTTTTTTTTTTTTTTTGGTGCTGGGGATCGAACTCAGGGCCTTGTGCTTGCTGGGCAAGCACTCTAACCACTGAGCTAAATCCTCAGCCAACATTTTTATTTTAAAGGTGTCAATCTGCATATATTTTGCAATGCACATTTAAAAAGATAATTAGCTACATCTTATAAGAAAATCAGTGAGATATGTTTGGTGTTAGCAAATTGCATGCACATATTCCTTTCTATATGTGATTTAAGAGGTCATGATAAATATTGTGCACTCTAAGAGCACAGGGACTTTCCTAAGTGACTTAAATTTTATTGACATGAAAACCCACATTAAACATAATACTACTTACTGAAAGACCTTCAAAGTCTGAATTCCTCCGGTGCTCATTGGCTGTGCACTTAGACACATTACAAGGAAAGAATAAATGATCAGCAGGGTTAAGGGCTGCAAAGAGAATCAAAAAAGCAAACATGGTGACTGCTTAGGCTGGGTGTCGCTGAGTGGCAGAGTGCCTGCCTCGCATGTACAAGTCTCTGGTTTATCCTCAGCGTGCACACAGAGTCACACACATGCGTGCGTGTGCACATACACACACGAGTGCCGAAGAAGCACTGTCGTATCTGTGATAGGGAGGAATTCACAAACTTTGGGAGACCATCTCAGTAGTATGGTAGGGAAGGAAGTCAGTTTATAGTACATTATAGAATTAACTGGGTGGTAGAAAAGGGACAGTGAATGAGACTTATTTTTACCTGGCTAGCAATGGAAGATGAAAATTAATTTTATAAGAGAGTTTGGACAAAGGACACTTAAAAAAGATTGTTTAAAGGCAGAGCAGGGGGAATGGGAGAAGGGTATGTTTGTAGCAGAATTGGGGAGAGAAAGAAAAGACAGGTAGACAGAGAAGAAGGGAGGGCGGGAAGGGGACAGGAGAAGAGGGGAGAGAAGTGGAGAGAACGCCTCTTAGTACAAAATGCCATCTGCCTCGGAAGAACCTACCTTAGAGGGAAGTTTCTAAATTGCTTCATTTTGTAAGACCCAAAGGAACGCTAACTGCAAAGCACAGGCATTCGCCCTAGAGGGGCTTACAGCATAAAAGTGACATGATGCAAAAGGGAGTAAGGAAATGGGCCTCCAGGTCAGCACTTTTCAAAGAGATACCAGCCAGAAGATTTTAGCTTAAACATTTAAATACAGTAACAAACATTTCTGAGTGCCTCCTGAAAGGTCAGGGACTCTCCGAAGCACTTTAGATGACTTTCTTCAATTTTTATATTGACCACACTGGCAGGTACTATGACTGTGTTGTATGTGAGGAAAGCTGAAGCAGGCCGGGAAGTTCTTATTCTCTGACAGTTCATAAGTGATTTCAGTCTCGTCTCTGATCACAGGATAGAGCCCCACACCTAGACACCAGTAGTGAAGATGGTGAAATCCATGACCTCAAGTCGCAAACAGGAATTTAAAATGTCTCCGTCTTATCGTATGTAAGATAATGTCTGTAGCTTACTTTAAAGTACTGTGGCGCATGTACATGTGTTTGTACGCGTTTGCCTGTGTGAATTTTAGCTACGCTGTAAGTATCGATGACTGCTTGGTCATCAATACAACTCTAAATGGGGGAAGGGAACGATCAGCATTTAACTAAAAAGGCCACATCAGAAGTGGCTACTACAGACTTCAGCAATCGATAATTCCCATTAACACCAGTTTTTAAAATACTAGCATGATGAAAGACAAAGACGTTCACTGGTGAAATTAGTGACTTGTTAATTAGATGATGGGTATTGGAGATGAGCATTCATTAGTGAAATCAGTGATAATTAAAATTTGTGAACTGGTTGAAATATTTTAGAAACACTCCCCGTCCCCACCTGAGTCTACTGTGTCAGCCTGTGTCCCTCGGGATGAAGTTGGAAGCTTGATCTTCCCTCATCCTGTGACTATAACTTCACTTTCCCGCCCTTGCAAGGACTATTCCTCCCCTCCCCCTCGACCCTCCCTGACAGCGGCTTCCCTCACTTTTCCTCATTCAACCTTAACTGTCACCCGTTTGCCTGAAATTGGTGTTTGCTACGTCTGTGCACCTTTTCACAGACCAGTGCACAAATAGACAGCTAAGATGGACACTCAGTACTGTTTTTAGAAGTGTTCAAACCTTATGTAAACAATATAGTGTACACGTCATTTTATGACTTACATCTTTGGTCAAATTTATGTTTATGAGATTGATTTATAATACAAATTATGTACAATGGTATGAAATTCTATATAGTATTTCATTACATAACTACGGTCTTCTTTATTTTTCTTTTGATGGGTATTAATACAGTTTTTATCCCTACCAGTGATAAATGATAAAGTCCTATTTCTCCGTATAGCGTCAACAGCTGCCTATTCAGACTTTTTAACATTGCCAAACTGCTGATTTTGAAGTGCTATCTCACTGAAACTTTAATTTGCATTTCTGTGATATGTAGTAAGACCAAGCAATTTCTTTATGTTTACTGGCCTTTGGTGTTGCTTTGGTTTGACTGTCCATTCCTGTCTTCCGCCATCTGTCTCAGCATCCTGAATGCGCGGTCCATCGCCTCTCCACTGCTTTGCAGGGTCCCATCTAAATTATATTATTTCTCGAATCTTTAATTGTTTCATTGGTTTGTTTATTTGTATAATTCTGCATCTAGAGCACATGGTCTTATAGTTGGAGAATAAATTTTGGTATCTGGCAGAGCATATTTCCCAAGGTATTTGCAGAAATCAGTAGCTCTTTGTACATCCATAGACATTTTAGTAACATTATGCCAAGATCCATAGACATGCTGGGGAGATTTTCATTGGCTTTCCCTTAGATTTATGAGTAAAATTGGGTAAAATGGAAAAAAATCATGAGTCTTCTTATTCCTAAATATTGCATATGTGTTATTTATAAACAATATATAAACATATATATATGTATGTATGTATGTACAATTTCTCTCTTAGTTTCTTTTCCAACACCATTGACTACGGTTTGATGATTTGATTGTCATGATAGCCTCAACTTGTGTAGTGTGACGATTTCCTGTCCTGTCCTTTTCTTTCTTGAATCTTTAGTGACCCGAAGGCCCTGTGCCAGCTTAGCCTCCCTAGACTTTAGATGATACATCTTAGAAAGTTTCAAAAATCATTACCTATTTTAAGATAGTCACACAGTAACTTATCTCGTATCGCTTGATTTTAATTCTCCACACAGTCCTTGTCTCTTCCTAATGGGCTTCTGCCAGCCTCCCTGACACACCATACTCACTTCCCTCTTTGCTAATTACACTTTGTTTGCTTCGTTGAAGATGTCAGCTATTGCTCACATCATGAACTTCGCACTTATTTTTCTTTCTGCCTAGAGCCCTCTTCTCTTAAAGACAGTTACAAACTCTGTCTTCATCAAGTCTTCACCGAAAAGTCACCTCCGAAGGGAATTCCCTGTGAAACTGGTCTGAAGTTACTCTTGAATTATCACAACCTCAGTCCACTGTGTTGCTTAAAAATGTGGCTTTGATTGGACTCACCCTGTTTATTTATGTGTTTGTTCATCGTTAATCTTCCCCTCACTCCCCCCACCATGTATGCCACATGAGTATAGTAACTTTATTTTTGTCTGCATTCATACCCAGAACACTGCCTGGTTAAAGTTGGTGGCCAGTAAATATTTGGTGAGTAAAATAAGCTACCCTATAACCCAAGCTTGTGAAATTCACAGTTATTTATTAAATCGAAGCACCATTACTTGTAAATTGAAAGAAGTATAAGATTAGGTCTCAGATCTCACAAATAAATTATTATAGTTGATATATGGGCTTGATAAGTTAATAAATAATTGCATACAAATAGCATTTGGGTAAATGAAATATAAATCATTGCAGTACACATCAATCTAAAAATAAAATACAACATGTAAATATATACACAAACAGAAGTCAGTTTTATATTCACTATTCATAAAAATAAGTGGGGGGATTACACAGGAACAAAATTAATGCAAGGGCTGATTAACTGGCATTAAAATTAGTACCCTAAATTGAAAATTCATTTTAAAATGGTTGAAAAATTTGTTTCTGGAGATTCCCAAAGCCAATCCCAAAAGAAACTTTGATCAATTACATGATTCATATTATCTATGAGATAAAACAGAACCATAGATCAGGTCAGGCCTGAGTATTTTTAGAACTGAGCCCGGAGAGACTTTTCCCATGGATTGTCATAAAATTGTTGTCACTAATATTTGTGCTAATAAGCTAATAAGCTAATAAGACGAGGCTCACGGAACTCTTCCTTATAATGTTCCTCAATGTACACTAAAGGCATAAAGTTAAGGGCAGGTGAATACACTGCTGCTATGAAATTAGATAATCACATGGTCAGCTTCTTCAGTGATCTGGCTTCTTCAGAGTGTAGCAGGAAGGATGGATGGAAAATCTTTCAGACAAGCTGTGGTGTCATTTTCACAGAGGGCCATACAACAGGTAGCAGGCAGAAGGAATTTGGAAGACACATTTCTTGAGATGCACTTGTACTGCAGATATTTGTGTTACTGAAGAAGAGCAACCTGTGTGCAATAACTATTGGTTGATCTGGGAATAAGGTTAATGTCTTTTGTCCTTTGAAAGGCAAAGCAGCTAATGAGGATATATAATTGAGCACGAAGCTGCTTCCAGAAAGGGAAAGGTCAGGGCTCCTATTAGGAAGTCGCCCTGGTTTTGTTCTGTCACAAGAATGAATGGGTAACTTGCCCCACAGTTTGGTACCACAGGACATGTCTATGTGCTCACCATCACTGGGGGTCTGAAGTAAGGTACAGGTGAGCTGCTTCCTCACATATACAGACCTGAGTTGTTTTAGGGAGCCAGGCTTGGGTTAGGCACATGGCCCTGGCCCCTGGCAGAGAGACCCCTCTCTGGCTATTATTGCCTGACATTGGTTGGTTTGTTCATTCATTCAAGTATTTATTATTATATTATGCTTCTTGGGGTATCGTATCTTGGGGTGCAGATGGATATGTTAAGACTTCCATTAGATAACTATGTTGTACGGTTATATAGGCAGTTGGATAGACATGCCTGGGGTTCAGAAGGTAGATATTTGGGTACAGGTTGGTAAAGCATCCGGACTGAATGCGGTTGCCTAGGAAGTGGGAATAGCTTACATGGTGAGCACAATGAGATGGTGAGACTGTTACCAAAGTCCCATGTTCTGGAAGCAACATAAGATGCCTGGCCTATGTAGTGGGTACCTGCTTGATTTCTGCTTCTTTCCTCTCCTGAAGACTGCCAAGCCCTTCTCAGCCCCACTAGCCTTTTTTTTTTGGCCTAAAACAGGCCCCCAAATTCCCTAGAAATAAGTTGCACTGGTCTTCTATCTTGAGTAAACACATTTCCTTGCTCTTTAAAAGATACTTGCTGGACATACATGAGAAGATATGTGCAGACAGGACAAAATTGGGATGGCCATGCACTTGAGACCCCAATTCAAATCTGTCATGCTATAGATTTGAGTTCCCTTTGAATAAGTCTCCACAAAGAGCTCCTTATCAGGAGTTGTAAAGTCCTATTACATAAGAAAACTCATCAGGGAGTCTTTTCTGGGTGGTTTTCCTGAGGTTTATACCTTTTTAACCTCTCTTCCTAGTATCTGGTAAATAGTGGAAGAGAGCTTGCTAGTTGTTTTCCTACTTACTGATAGTGGGAGAAACATCGCTCTTCAAGGCCCACAGTTCTAGGCGTACACTGACCCCACATTCTGTGGGAATCTAGGATGCAGCTTCATAGAGCACATTTCTCATCCTGATGACACCAATAGAGTGTGGGCATATGCTGGAGGCAAGTAGCAGAGCGTGGCAGGGACTCTGCAAAGAAGCGGCAAGAGCAGACAACGGCAATAATGTGCACTTCAGCCATGCAGTGGGCATGCCATTGAATGCAGTGGTTCTCTCTGGGGATGTGTCCACCTCCCTGGGCACCGTGGACACTTGCAGAGATGTTTTTGATGTCCCAGTGACTAGGGGCTCTCATGCCATTTAGTGAACTGGGGGCAGGGAAGCTAAACTTCCTGCAAGCAAGAAAGAGTCCCAGTGGACAGCTGACTCCTATACACATCTCCAGTGTCCTGTGGCCATTCCTCTGGGTAAAGACCTATTTTCTTAAATTTTCAAGCTTGGGGATGTCTTTTATTTTGCATACAGGCAGGGGATAATTGAGCGGTCGTGAGATGGTGGTATTTCCAAGAGTGCATCTATCAGGTAAACTGAAGGAAGACTGTATTCATTTTGTTCGGAAACTCGTTGAGAACTTTTCACTATTTCAGGCATTATGGCCTCGCCTGCGCCTCACGATGCGGAGGCTGTAGCTGCGGCCTTAATGGCGATTCCCTGCACGTGTCGGGATGGAGCAGAGTATTGTGTCTTCCGGAATAATCAGATCAAAACTTTGCTTATTATTATGCATCATTTTGAAACAAATTACCTTCCTTTTGTTTCTTCTTTACTTTGCAGCTAAGGTAGTATATTAATTTTCAAAGGTTTTGCAGTAGACAGTTTTATCTATGGGTTTTATTTCAGGATATTTAAGAAGAACTGAGTAAATATTTGTAATAGAGAATATTGGACTGAGAAGTACTCATTTATCCTCATGACAGCACCATCATCTTGATGAGTACTGTTTTCGTCCTTTTCGGATCAAGAAACAAACAAGCAGTAAGTAGCCCTGATGGCGCAGCTGCGAAGCCAGGGGCCAGAGTTTGGATCCGACCTCCCGGATCCCAGAGCTATATTCTCTCCCATTTTGCTATTCCTATCACAAGAGTCCAGCAGAATTATCAGACAAAAACCAGCAGAAGCGTGGACAGGCCTTGAGCGTTAGGAGGTGGATGATTACAAGGTGCAGGTCCACACAGAGACTCCTGGAAGAACGGCTCGTCCCACGACTGCCAAGGACACCGGGAGACTTGGCTTGCTGCATGGGCTCCGGGGGAAGGCACTGTGGCCTCCCAAGGCTTGTGCTGAGGAAGTAACAGGAGCTGAGCTGAGTGGATTGCTACGGAGGGTCTCCCCCTGTTCCCAGGTCTCCTCACTTCCCCAGAAGGGCGGGCAGCCTGCCAACAGGTTGAGCTCACGGCTGAGTTTCTGCAGCGCCCCTAGTGGGGTCTGTGATACTGCACATGAAACATTCAATTCTTAAACTCTGAGCTTGGTCCGGGCTACACCCCGGAGAGGTCCCCGAAATGCCTTGACGAAATTCCCTCGCGCTTTCTCAAGTGTGCATTGAGAAACGAGACCAACAAACACCTTTGCTTTTTGACAGTCTGAGTTTATGATCCACATACTTTTCCATGTGTTAATAATAACATACTAAATTTTTTCTTGGTTGGTTGACAATTTCTCTTAAACGTAGATTACCGAATCTTAAAAACCAAGAGCTGTTTTCATGTGTGAATACACACACTTTCAACTATTTTTTTTTTTTTTTAGAATGGGTCAAAAATGTTGTGTGGTTTTCGCCAATGAAGATTAGAAGAAATACACTAGAAAAATCTGCCTGTCTAGATTTATTTCACATGGGCCTCGATTGTCACAGGGAACTTTCCGTTTTCCCAGGAGATAAGAGAGTGCTGAGCACAGATCTAATGAGATGGAACCTTTCTCCTCAGCTGCGGTTGTGGTAGGTCTTTTGCATCCAACTTGGGGACATGCTTTCTGATGCTAAGCAGAGGGGACACGGTGTCCAGAGGAGTCTGTAGATTAGTATATGAAAATGTACCTGCCTCTTCTCTCTTAAAATAACAGCTCGTGGCAGTTCTTGGCCTATTTATTTGTGGACAAATTTCTCCCAAACGACTGAGACAGGAGCCAGCAGCATGCACACTTTAATTGGCTGCTCTTACCCCCAAATCTTACCAACAACTTTTTAGTGACTCTCTTACCATGAGCCCAATGTTGCTTCTATTGTCCTCTTAGCACATTTGACTTTGTAAGCATATCAGCAACCATGAGACATATACATATGCTAAAGGCAAACACTTTTATGTATCTGTAGGATTAAAAGAGGGAGAAGTGGATTTAAAATTGAGGCGGCGTGGTCGTAGCGACTCTATTTGAGGGATTTTTTTTGCCTGTGTGAAGAGCATGTGCTAGGCATTTCTGTTCCTTGTTTGTGGTGTGTTTGGCTAGCTGCTGAGTCCAGGGACCAGGCTGGTGAAGGTTATTTGCTTTTATGCCTGAAGAATAAACACTGATCATACTTTAAAAGTGCAAGTGCTAAAACCCTCTGAAAACCTGTTTCCACCTTATAGATAACTGGTATTTTTTCCAATAATTCTAGTCAACTATTTGGAACTTTACAGTGTTGTGTGATTTGTTTCTTATAGGACTAAAAATACAATATTCACCAGCGCTTGACAATTTACGTTCTGTAAAGGGGCAGATAATAAACATTTCAAGCCTTGCCTCTCATATTCTGTCACACCATTTTCATTGCCATGGAGTACAGACTACACACAAACAATGAATGTAGCCGTATTCCAATATATTTATTTAACTCCACTTTATTTAGGGATTCTGAAATTGAAATTTAATGTAATTTCCACATGTTACAAAACCCTATGCTTCATTTTCCCAACTTTTTAAAACTGTAAAAACCATTTCTAGCTCATCTATTCTACAAACACAGGAAGTGGAGTGTATTTGACCTCTCAGCAGTAGTTTGCAGACTCCTGTACATGGTGTGATCAAAACATGGTGAATATTTAAATTAAAAACATATTACAGTAAAAAAAAACAACACATTGCCATTTATCTCCCTCAAGATAATCTCCCTCACTTTAAGTACACTTATCCCGTCATTCTTGCCACTTTCTGAAGCAGTTCTGGAACTCTTTCTTCATAAGTGTCTTTAGTTCCACTGTTGGGGCTGCCTCAATGTCCTGAACTGATTCAAAAGATTTACCTTCCATGGTCATTTTGATTGTGGGGAAGAGTCAGAAGTCATATGGTGACAGATCTTGTGAATAAGGTGGATGAGGACGCACTGTGATGTTTTTAAGAGCCTGCTTTTCCACTGGATGGCAGTCGGTAGCAGCATTCATTGTATTTTTTTTTTTACATTAAAAAAATTTAATGAATAAAAGACACTTTGCCATTGATTCTCCTCAAAAAACTCTCCCTCACTTTGAACATTCTTATCTCATCCTTCTTGTCGTTTTCATTGTGTTTTTGATTGTACAGTACCTCATAAAGATACTCACGGTTGGACTGGAGATTTAGCTCAAGTGGTAGAGTGCTTGCCTAGCAAGCACAAGGCCCCAAGTTCAAATCCCAGCACACACACACACACACACACACACACACACACAGATACTCACGAAACAGGACTTCCAGAATGGCTTCAAAAAGTGGCAAGAATGATGGAATAAGCATGTTTGAAGCCAGGGAGAGCATTTTGATGGGGTTTATGGCAACATATCTTTTACTGTGATAAAATTTTTAAAATTAAACATTCCCTGTGTATTTTGATCAGCCCTTTTATATGATTGCATGTATGCTAACATATTGAGAAACTTGAGGCCTTTGTAGGAGAGAACATTTTATATCCAACTGAAAATGTCAGGGACACATCTGTTGCAAGAGAATCTAAGCCAAGTTGACAGTGCACAAAGAATATGTTCTTACTGATAGATAGGAGAGGGGGCTCTCTCGGCCCCACCTTCATATCCAGTAGGTGGTCAGGGGAAGCAGATTTCTCACCAGATTCTGTGCACATGTGAACACTGAATGGCATGTGGCTTGAATGCAGTCAGGCAATCTGTTCTTGCAATCTCCATGAACCTCACTCTTAGGCACCCCCGCTACCGTGCAGTGATGAACACTGGGGGAAGATGCTGCTCTATAGTCGGGATTCAGACAACCTAGGAATCGAGGGGTAGATTCTCTATTAATGGCAAAATCTAGGACATAAGAGAGTCTTAGGCCAAATGGATAAGCTGCAAGGTGATCAGCTTTCTACAGATGTAATCACCAGGGTACTTATATGTACTTATAAATATATATATGTACTTATATGACAATTAGAGCCAGTCTCTGTGTCTTGAATATCTCTGACTTCATCAATAAAAAAATCATTTCTAATAGTTCTTATACTAAATGACAAATATTCTAATGCTGTTAGGAGATTAAAATAATTGAAAATGCTTTAAATGCCTCCCAGAATTTATGCTTCTGATCAGTATCATCCAAATACTAACTAACCAATCATGGACTGAGCCTTAGGGCTGATCAAATATAAGTTGATATTTAGGGGAAGATTAAAACTGACATATGTACACATCACAAATTCTAGGATCATGTATTATAAAGTCTATTGTAGGCACTCTTCTAGGGGACACCTGGTCAAGATAGGAAAATCCTTTTCCAAATTCTGTTCTTCCCCTATAAAATGAAAAGGAGGTGTTTCTGCAAGTTGGTTTGGTTGCCCTTTGGATGGAGCAAGGAAAGGTTTGGGTAGGAGCGAGAACAGCATTTTTAAGCAACTAGAGGAGTGAAATATTTGAGGACAAGGCACTTCTGTAAGTGCAGCCCATGGGGACACATCAGGCACACGTCCCTGACTGTCCATTCTCGCCCCCAGACCTCTGTAAACCCACCAAATCTCCTGTTGCCTCAGACCAAGACCCCGGTGTCCACCCAGGGGACTGCTGTGTGTGTCTCTCCATGGAGCAGAACACAGTTTTACCATATTCTGTTCTCTCCTTTGCTTTCAAGATTTCTCCTGAATCCCTACTGATGTTTGTAAAAAAAATTTCAAAGCTTTTAAAAGTGGAAAAGAGACAGTGGATAAAGATAAACAAAAGAAATATTGCTAAATTCTTCAAATCACCATGAAGGTGACACTGGAAGAATGTCTCAGAAGTTAAGTATTCTTTCCTTTCTACATTTTCAAAAAAAAATTTCTGTAGTATAACATTAATTAGAATGTTACTAGACAGTGACATTTTAATTATTTTTTATACAACCACATCTTTATAGTTTTATTAGTTTTTTTAATACTATGAAATACATAAAACTTACCCAGAAATAAAATAGAATTCATGTCCAATCTTTTTTTTTTTTTCCTTCTTTTTTTGGTGCTGGGGCTTGAACTCAGGGCCTTGTTCGTGCTAGGCAAGCACTCTAACCACTGAGCTAAATCCCCAGCCCCTTCATGGTCAATCTTGTTTCAGCTATGTCTCCACCTACCTCCCACAACTCCATATTATAATTTTATGTTTTTCTATCTACAAATATTATAGTTTGTATCTCTAGAAATATGGACTCATTAAAAATAACCATAATTTTAATATCACAGCAATAAAATTAATAATAATTTCTTAATACCATCAAATATTCAACTAGTTTTTATATTTCTTATTGTGTCATAAAAGTCACAGATTGCAACAGGTTAATATATCATTTAAGTCTCTTTTAATCTATAAACTCTCTCTTCTCTCACCTTTCCTTATAAATTACTAAGTGAAGATACTTTTTTATATTTCTATTTTTGCTAGAATCTGGGTTTTGTTGAATGCTACTTAATTTTGAGAATTCTCCTTTATTTCTTATTTTTTTATTGCAAGTGTAAGTTTTACTTGCTCAAAGATATTTTGTAAATGTCGAGAAGTAGAGAAAAGTCTTTCAGTTCTTCTTCTGTAGTTTCCCTTCTCCTCATCCCTTGGTCCTTAAGCCAGCTCTTAGTGACAGTACGGCCCCAAAGATTATTACAGAAACTTGGTGGGCTGTTTCAGTTGTCATGTGACCAATGGTAGGTGGGGGAGTTAATGAAGTAAGTGTGGAATTGTCCCACGCATTGGACTGCTTCCAGTTGCTACCGTTAATTTCATGTGGGTAAAAACTTGTGATTATCTGAGACTGGATCTCAATTCTGATTTACATATAATCACAAATTCATTTTTACATGTTTCCAATATACCCTGAATTTCTACCAATACAGTGATAGGAACTTTTCCTTCTTTCTAAGTGCTTTATCTAAACTATCTTCTTCAATCCTCACAACAACTCTGGGCAGACAGTAGGAGTTATCACTTTTTCCAGCACATAAATGAGGAAAGAGAATGATTGAGAGGTGAAGCAATTTACTCCATGTCACATAGCTACCATAATAAGCACTGGGGCTGGGATTCAATCTCAGGAAGTGAAGAGACAAACTCTATTCTCCTATCCATTGCATTTCATTGCTTTTATTTTGAAGCAAAAAAAAGAAAAATCAAGTGTATTGGCAGAAAATATACAGTGGTGTCGTATTCAGAGAGAAAATGGATATGCAAATTAATATCTTTTAGAGACAGGTCAGGTGAGGGGGAACTAAAGATTTTAAATGCATGCCAGCCTCCCATAGGGTTCAGTAAATATTTCTTGAGTGAGTGAATATAGCGCTTTCTAGAGTTTAGGGCTAAGTCATCTTAGAGTAAGTGTTTGTAGTGTAGAATTATTTGAATGGCTTCTTATTTATGGAAATAAGTGACAAATTGGCTACTATCCTCCCAGAGGAGGCTAAGGGGTTCTTCCAAGTACTCTTCTAAGCAAAAGCCGGTGAAGACTAACATAAGATCACTGTGTATAAGAAGGCTAAAGCAGCCAGTAGGAGAAGGACAATCACAGCCCTTGTCCTCTGTGATCTAACCTGGACAACACTAGCAGGGTACATCTGGTAGCCAGGAGCTGCTGGCAGGAAAGATCAGGATCTATGGGCCACCAAGAGGTCCCACCAAGAAGCAGGAGGGCCTCTAGACTAATAAATTCCACAACAACGGGACCCTCTAGAGAATAGAGAATAAATTATGGACAAGTCCCAAAGTTAAACAAAGGGAAACGAACACGTGGGCACCAATCCTACCCCAGTGACTGCAGTAGTTACTTTGTGAAGTGCAGTGTAGCACACCCGGACAGGAGGACTCTCTCAGCAAAATTCCACAGTGGGAGCTTCATACGGTGTCCATAAAGGGCTGCGAGTTAACATACCCGTTAACTATACCCGTTGATTAGGAAATGTGTGGTTCACACACCCAACCTGGTACTTTCTGACCAGCACTAGGGAGAAAGGATGTTTTGAACAGAAAATTTTATATAAATTCACAAAATCCATATTATGAAATAAACTATTTACATCTTTGTAAAGAGTTAACCTGAACACGGAAACAGGTTGATTTCAGTCTCTCCTGAGCAGTGAGTTGACAGAACTGTTATTTAGGAACAGCTGCAGGAATCATCTTTGTCCTGGTCTTATCTGGGATCCTCTTTAATCCTTGGTAATGTCCTTCCCAAGTTCGGACCCTGCCTACGTTGGCTAAGTGGCCAATTTCCCTTGCTTGTGTCCACCACTGACCAATGTTGCAAAGCTCAGACAATAACTACAGATTTTTACCAATTGTGTTTTGACAGCTTTAGCTTCAGCATAGATTGGCATAAAGGAGGAACATTAAGAGGTTCGCTTCCTTCATTCCCCTTGTGTTTTCTACACAGAGATTCCTAGATCAGCTGACTGCTCAGTGGCTTGGCAAACTTTGGATGTGATGTGACACAGAGCAAATAGAAGATTTTGACATTTGACCATGCCTTTGCTATTCTATTTCTGAGCCACTGAAAAATGAAAATGATAGGAGTGAGTATTCCCAGTTCTCCTGAGGATGGTATATTAACAAACATTCTCAATAAAAAGAGACATTAACTTATTGCATGTAATAAATTCTTTCTCTTTTAGGTGTTCACTTTTGCATACATCTGACCTCTTTCTTTTCACAAAACACTGAGGGAGAGATATTTAGCTCCTTTTAAAAGAAGAAACCAAATCTCCATGGTTAAGTAGCTTTGAGTCTTTTTTTACACCTCCATGATTTGTCAGCGCAGCCTGTCACCTCTCCCTTTGCAGCGTTCTCAGTTCTGTCCCTTGATTTCTGTCTCACTGCAACTGCCAGGGACTTGCACCTCATTAGCTGTCCCCTGGAGGACCTTAGCAGCGTGCTGCCTGCCTTCTCAGCTATGGCGTCTCTGTCTTCCTACTCACTCAATTCTTTATCCGGAAGTGTTTTTCTCAAATACAAAATTTACCATGCTGTTTCAGCCGCTCTAAGCCTTACTTTCTGCCCCCTGCCCTCTTGACTCTAGAATAAAGGATCAGAAATCTCAGCACACGAGCCACAGCTTTGCCTATCAGGTTAACCTCTCTCATCGCGTCTGCAGGGGTCTTACACCACACTCTTGAACCCAAGAACTACTGTTTTGAGAACGAGTGCTGCGATATTCAACAGCTGTACTCTCCTGCAGTTTTTCATGTCTGCAGTTTTCCCCTCCTCCTCCTCTTTTTTTAAAAACCATCTCTGCTTGGGCAGACCTTCTGAGAACTTGTGGACTCTTACTAAACTGGGTAATCTATCCCCTGCTTTCGCCATCTCTCAGTATTTATGTATTTCACGAAAGTCCCACGTCCTGGCTGTTGTCACTTGCGTGCTTTCCTGTCCCTTCCTTAGAGTGGTGATAGAATCTCAGCCGTCAAAGTAAGAAATGATGTCTTATGCCTTTAAATTTACTGGAGTGCCCACGTCAGTTCTCGCCATAAATCAGCTGCTAACAAAGGTGGGTGGAATTTAAAGTATCTTCACTGATAACGAACATGTTGAGAAGAGTTTAGAGAAGCACACTTGAGCACTCACTCTTCTTGTCTTGGGTTGTCCAGGAGGCACCCAGGAGTCCAGGAAAATGGGAAATGTGGTCCTGGAGCTGTTTTCAGATGCCTAAAGGAAGCCAAACATTTACCTATAACATGGCTGAGAGTCTAACTAAGATGTCAAGGTTTTAAAAATTTTTGTTTGTAATTATATTAACTGTAACAATAGCTTAGGATTTATTCATTAGCAAGTAACAGAGTATATTCAAATAAGCTTAAGGACTAGGAGGGAATTTATTATGATACAGGGGCATCTTTGTAAGACCAAAGTGACATGTATAGCTAGGTCTTGGGAAAGAATGAAGCCAGTGAGAGAAATCACTGAAATCAAGAGATCTGGTTGGAAGTTATCTTCCTGGGCCTTCCAGGTCCATCCTATCTGTGTCATTCTCATCCGCCTCTCTGTGGACAGGGCGTGTGTGTTCTGTCAGCACATGCCTGCTGGCTGTAAACTACTTTAAGGCATTTCTCTATCTCTCTCTCACCTTTCTCCTTTCTACAACCCTGTGAAGACAGGTAAATATGTGTGTACAAATATGTATGTACAAGTATGCAGAAGTGTATATATGCACATATATATGTATTTATGTATACATAATTGACTTATATCTGGGCCACTGTCAGGACTCAGAGTGCCCAGTCAACTCCTGGGGAGGTGATGGCTGGCAATATACATTTGTTTGTCAGCATCCGAAAGAACTTAACTAGAAATCCACACTCCAGAGAGAGTTACTACAAGTTTCAATTATGTGCATCTCAGAGCAGGTCTGGACAGTTTTAAAATTAGCACAAAGGATATTAGAAATGATTTTCATTAATGAAATGTGTGGTGTTCAAGATAGGAAGCTAGCTAGAAATACTGTACCCTCAACTCTTCTGTCATAGAGCAGGTGTGAGATTCCATTTTTTGCAGGGGCATTTCTTGTCATGGGACTCAGTTTAGCTCTATTTGTAGATTCTGCCATCCGGTTGTAATGAGAAGTTTGGGTGAATCCTGCTCCTGGAATATTATTGCCTCTGCTTTCAGAGAAAGAATCTAGTACTTGCAAATGGTCTACTTCGTTTGGGTCATTATGAGGATATATCATGGTTACTCCAAAACTGACCCTTTCTCAGCCTCTAGATCTTTATAAGACTACAGACCCTCAAGTTCCAATGATGACTAGAATCTCTTGGTCCAGTTCCTAATTTTTCTGGTGGGAGGACTGGTCAGCTCAGCTTGGACAAAGTGTCTAGCATTTTTTAGGTAGGTTAAATATTACAGACAACAGGTTTGATTGGTAAGATAATACAAGTGTCCTCGATACACAATTACTTTTGCTTTTAATAAATAGTTTTATTAATGGAGTGACTTTCCAGTGGAATGGGAATTGATTTTAGGAATAGAGAGACACCTTCGTGGAGGGCAGGGACATGGATCACTTATTCATGATGAGAGGATCAGCAGGGTCCTAGAAAGGAGAAAGGTGAGAGTGAGAGCAAGTGAGAGAGAGAGAGAGAGAGAGAGACCGAGAGAGAGAGAGAAAGAGAGAGAAAGAGAGAAAGAGAGAAAGAGAACACGCAGAACTTAACTGAGAAACTCAGACTATTTTCATATGAATATCTAAAGCCAGCTCTGCCTGTTTACAATGCAAACTACACATAATACCTAATTAAAAGTTTTTTTTTTTCCTTCCATGGCCAGAGACTCTGACATGGAATGTGATTATGACAAGGTCATGGAATGAGCAGGTGTTTGTTGTGCAAATCTTGTTTTGACCAGACCAACAAGGCTGTCTCTGCCTACTGTCTGCTGCGCTGTATGTTTGTCACTCAGAATCCTTGTTTACCCTGCATCTAGGAAAACAAAAACAAGGTTGCTAAGTAAATTAGTAGTGTAAACAAGGGGCCATTATGCTGGTTGAGAGGGAAGGCCTTCAGTGAGGCATCTGCATGCAGCCAGTGGATGTGGGTTATCAGTTGTCTTTCACAGCTTGCCTTCCTTTCACAGAGGCCTGACTGCTTTTTCCTAAAACGTTTTAAAACCCCGTTTCTTTAAGAAAGGTCCCATCCTCAAAATTTTCATCAAGTGACAATGACTTTTTTTCCTCCCAGTTATGAGGAATGATGAAGATTTTACTGAAAAAAACCTTGACTCCAAATGTCAGTAAGTTTCAGGTGCTCAATATGGTGGCAAGTGGGGAAGCGGGGGAGGCTCGGGAAGGAAGGGGTGAGAAAAGAATTTGGCAAAGGGAGCTCAACTTGGAGCAGACAGGGTGCTGGAGAGAGGGCGGGCAGACAAAAAATGGTGGGCAGAAAGAAGACGAGATCAAGTGGAGCATGGAAGAAGGAATCGGGGAGGACTTAAGAGGAGGGAAGAGGAAGGCTAGACCTCAAAGGGGGGCGGTGTGCAGGGTTGAGGAACTTGTTGGAAATGATTGCCTTGTAGTAATTATTAATCATGTGAAGCTCAGGAGGTGAGCTCAGGAGGAAGAAAGATCTTGTAAATCTGGCCCTCTCCCTTTCCCACTGCGGGAAGCATCCGAATGGTACTGAAAGATAAGGATCTGCTCGCAGTGCCCTTTGCTCTGTCCTCCCCAGCTGACCGAACTGCTGTCTGCTCAGACCCAGAGCAGAGCACAGAGTTCAGCTAACCAGGCTCCGGAGGGCAAGGCGATTAGTACCAGCTGATCGGGAATACACAGGAAATGGTACCAGCAAGCTGTTTCTCCTAATGCAGTTACCTCTTGCCCTCTGCTGCTTCTCTTTCTGTCTATCTCTCCAGCTGACCCTCTCTGTCTCTGTGTCTCTGTCTATTTCTCTCTCTCTCTCTAACACACACACACACACACACACACACACACACACACACACACACAGAGAGTACAGATTTGCTTTGGGAGAGGCTGTGCATGCTGGCAGGAATAGGGAAATCCCTCTAGTTCTACCACTTGCATGCACTATTGAGAAATCTGCCTCAGAGACTTGAATAACTAGTCTCTGTCGTATCTACATTTCACTAGTCTCTGTCGTATCTACATTTCCTGATCATTGTAATATAAATATCAGGCGTTATTTGCCTCCTAAAGTAACTGTAGGTAGAGTCAAAGGTACTTTTCATGCCCTGCCGCTTTCCAACCTGGCTCCAAAGATGAGGATTAGGCAGGGGGCAAGTTCTCTCTGTCCACTGAGACTGAGTTCCTGGTCATGAGTTTTCTAGGGACACTTCTACATTCACAAAGGTCATTTGGAGGCACAAAATTCATGACGGGCTCTCTCATTTCTCTTGGCAACTTTGAAAGCGTAGACTTTCTGATGGATTGGGGCTGTATCGGTGGCCCCTTTGAAATCCACTCTGCATTTTTCATTTGCAGCAATATACCTGGTTTCTGGGACCCATTATGCTAATGATGCTTATTTTCTTGCCTTACTTTCCTGACAAAGATTTTCCCTGAAGCTGATTTCATTATAATTTTAAAAATACCATCTGTCTGTGTAAAAGATTTTCTTCTGTCTTTTGGACAGATTTTATCTGATTTCTTTCCTGCGGTTCAGTCGAACTTCTCCAGGTGCAGAGAGGAGCTGCCGTATAGCTTCTTTTACTCCATTACGGCGGAACGAGTGATGGGAGAGTTTGTCACCATTAACCTTGGGCTTTTGTTATGACTGTGGAGCTCCTTTATCGGTTCGTCCTGCCTGACACCCACATAATTTAAAGCACAACCTCATCTATGTACAGTTCGTTGCTTTTACCCTGATCTCTGCAGCACAACTCGTGGTTTTCCCCCTTCTCACAGTCTCTTAGACACATGTCCTTGGGTGCTTTGTGTTCTGCACCTATATGTTTTTCTGCCTCTGCTGTTCTTCGTTTGTGTATTATACACACTCCGGTGACCTATGTACTATTTCGTTGGTTCCAGTCAGTTACCACAATGGCTTCAGATATTTAATTGCTTTTTCAGCTATTAACACTTTCTGGTAGCAACGTCTTTGCAATGAAGTGCAAGAAAAATGTGGCAGTTTTCTGGATGCCCATTTTATTCTAGTTTGCTTTAGTTATTTCCCCTGCAGAGTCCCTCTTTTTCTAAATAAATACAGTTTACTTCCTCCTAATAATTTTAATCATTACCATATCCTTGATCCTTCTCATTTTTCCAATAATTTCCAATTCACATATATTGGGTTTTTGTGGTTTTCTTTTTATATTAAAAAAATGCATATGCCAGGGTTTGTCTTTCTGTTACATCCTTTCGTTATGTGAGCTCAGTAGTCAGAATATTGGTAGTCCAATGACTCATGGAAAGACTAACTTCTTATATTTTTTCCAGCTCTGTTGAGATATACTAGACAAATAAAAGGTCTATTTATTTTCAGAATTTAAGCAAAAAAAGCGAAGTCCACTGATATTTGTGGATGGATGACTAGATGTCATAATATAGATGATGCATCATTCTTCATTCACTCACTTAACTTTTGGGAATGCCTTTTCATGTCATTAGCATTTGTTGTAGAAATTAAAAGCCACATAATTCACGAAAAAAGGCTTCCCTGTTTGTGCACCTACAGTTCAGAAAGGAGAAGCGAGCTCACTGACTGGAGACCATCATACCCTGTTCCGTAATGTGAAACAATCTCAGGCTTGCTTTGGCACCTGAGCATAGCAAGGTCACCTCCAAGATTCGCTTTATGGTCTGCGAGGGAGAGGAGCCTTTGTGACAATTAGGTGAAGAAGATGATCTGTCAAGATGCTTCACAGGGGAGGACAAAGTGGGCTGGAGTGTCTTGTTCCCATCTTTCAAAAAGAAAAGTCTTTTTGAAATTATTTGAGGGCAATATTGCAAACAGGTCACAGTCTTTGACTGCTATGATAATTAGGGTCTATAAAAAGATTAGACCTTGGGTGGAGGGGAGGTGCTTGGTAACCGCGGGACTTTTCAACCAGGTGAGAGAGAGGCCCCGGCACCGGGACAAAGCCTGCAAAGTGAGTCTGCCCTGCGACATCCGTTGCCAGGCGACAGAGAGATTTCCCCCTCCCGCCCTGGACAC
>PVJO010021214.1:0-30585 GCA_004026905.1 Hystrix cristata | reverse complement strand
TTTTTTCCCCATTTAATATGACTTTGGCCATTGGATTGTCATAAATAGCTTTTATCAAATTCAGGTATGGTCCTTCTCTACCTATATTCTTCAGGGTTCTTATGAATTTGTATTGGATTATACTGAAAGTCTTTTCTGTATCTATTGACATGATTGTGTAGTTTTGACCTTGCTTTTGTTTATCTGAGGTACTGTATATAGTGATTGGTGTTTGTTGAACCATCCTTGCATCTTTGGGACGAAACCCACTTGGTCATGATGTATGATTTTTTTTGATGATGTACTGCATTCTATTCACTAATAATTTGTTGAGGATTTTCATGTCCATGTTCATTAAGAACATTGGCCTGTAGTTTTCTTTTTCAGTTGGGTCTTTATCTGGTTTTGGAATTAGAGTGATGCTGGCTTCCATAAGTGAATTTGGAAGCACTCTGTCCCTTTCAAATTCTTTGAAGAGCTTGAGGAATATAGGTGATATAACATCCTTAAAAGTTGTCTAGAATTCAGCAGTAAATTCACATGATACAGAGCTTTAATTTGTTGGTAGAGTCTTTCTTACTATTTCAATTTCATTGCTTGTTATTGGGTTGTTTAGCATTTTTGCATCTTCTTGGTTTAGCTCGGGTAATTTGTACAAGTCTAGGAAGCTGCCAATTTCTTCAAAAATTTCTAACTTGTTGGAATACAATTTTGTATAGTAGTTAGTGTCTTCTGGATGTCAATGGTATCTGTTGTGATTTTGTCTTTTTCATTTCTAACTTCACTGATGTTAATGTTTTCTGTCTTTTTCTTATTTTGGCTAAGGGTTTATATTTTGTTTGTTCTTTCAAAGAAACAGCTCCTCAATTCATTGATTATTTGTATTTTTCTTTTTTTACTCCCGGTTTCATTGATTTCCACTCTAATCTTTTTTACCTCCCTCCTTAATTTCAGTTTGAGCCTGAGTTATTGTTGTTTCTCAAGTATCTTGTGGTTCCTCATAAGGTTATTTATTTGAGCTCATGGTTTTCCTAATGTGGACATTGACTGAAATGAACTTCCTGCTTTCAACTGCTTTCATAGTGTCCCAGAGGGGCCAGTAAGTTGTACAGGCATTGACATTAACTTCCAGAAATATTTTAATTTCTTCTTTGATTTCTTCTGTGATCCATTGGTTGTAAGGAGTTTGCCATTAATTTTGCAAGTGCTTCTACATTTTATGTAAGTTCTTCTGCTGTTTATTTCTATTTTCATTGCATATTAGTCTGGTAGTATACATGAGGTAATTTTGATTCTTTTGTATTAATTTAAGCAGCCTTTGTGGACTAATATGTGATCTGGTTTGGAAAGAAGTACCCTGTGCTACACAAAAGAATGCATACTCTGTTGCAGTGGGGTGGAATACTCTCTGGATATGTATTAAGTACATATATTCAAGAGTATGGTTCTGCTCTGATATTTCTTTTGTGATTTTTATCTATCTGCAAAAGGGGGGTGTTAAGATCCCCACTATGATTGTGTTAGTATTTATTTGACCTTTTATGTTCAGCATTTGTTTATGAAGATAGGTGCTCCATTATTTGGTGCATAAATAATTGTAAGTATTATTTCTTCTTGCTGCATTGTTCATTTAACTATGTATGTAGTGATCTTCTTTATCTCTTCTATCAATTTTAGCTTGACTTTTACCATGTCTGAAATTAAAATTGCTACTCCTTGTTTTCCTCATCCTGGTACATAAAATATTGTTTTCTATCCTTTGATTTTTAGTCCAAGAATATCTTTGTGGATTAGATGAGTTTCTTGAATGTAATAGACTGATGGATTCTGTTTTTTTGATCCAGTCTGCCAATCTGTGTCTTTTAATTGGTAAGTTGAGACCATTAACATTGAGAGATAGTACTGAGATGTGTTGATTACTGTATTTACTATCATTGTACTCTTTCTCTGCTGCTGTTTTGTTTTTCTTTTCCTGTCTTTTTTGTGGTGGTTTATCCGTTGACCTTGCTTCATGATTTCATTTCATCTAGGTTTTTAGCTTTACTGGTTTCACTGTTTCTCTCTAGGATATATTTGGGAGTGCTGGTTTTGTATTCATACATCACTTGAGCTGTTTTTTTTTTTCCCCCTCATGAAGTGTTCTTATTTCTCCATCTATTTTGAAGGACAGTTTTACCATACATGTTAATCTTGGTTGGAAGTTGTTTGCTCTCAGGGCTTGAAATACTTCACTCCATGCTCTTTGAGTCCATAAGGTTTGTGTCAACAGGTCTACTGTAATTCTAATGGGCTTACCTTTTCATGTGAATTTTATTTTTCTCAGACTCCTTTTAATTTTTTTTTTCTTTTGGCTATCTGGCAATTTAATAAGGGTATGTCTTGGTGAACTTCTCTTGTCATCATAGTTGTCTGGGATTCTGGAAGCCTCACATACTTGTATGTTGAACTCTTTTCATATTTGGGAAATCTTCTGTTACAATTTCTAAAAATGTATTAATAATTTAATCTGTGCTATCTTCTAGCTTTTCTCTAACTCCATTTATCCTTAAATTGATCTTCTTAGTGTCATCTAGTAGCTGTTAGATATTCTTTTGTTTTCTCATTTTTTGTGGGTTCAAGTATTTCATAATTTTTCATTTTGTCTTCAATTTCAGGCACTCTGTATTCACATTGGTTGGTTCTGCAGTTTATGAAATCTATACAGGTTTTTTTTTTAAATTTCGGGTGTTTCTGATATTTTTTCATGGATTCTATATCTTTGATAAATTATTCATTCATGTTTTGAACCATTCTGGCAAGCTCTTCCAATATTTTTACTTATTTCCCCTGAATCCACTTTGGGGCTTTTGAGTGATAATTCCTTGAACTCTTAAACTTTTGGTTCATATCTTCTTTGAATTTGCCTAGTTTTTTGCATCTTTTCTTTAATCTTTTCAGAGTTCTGCTATCTGTATTTGCTTTCTTCTTTATATGTGCCCCCTTGATCTGCCTTAGAAGAGTGGGGAGACTTTGGCAGTCTCCTGTTGCTTTGCTTTCCCATGACCATGTGTATGTATATCCATTTTTTCTTTTTTTTTTTTTTTGGTACTGCAGGTTGAGTTCTAATAGAATGAAGAGAACTTGTAGTTTATATGAAGATTTTTAGTAAGATGTTGCCTCCCTGTGATGTATTATTGGCTTTATATGTCCAGAAATAGTATTTATTCCTTCATTTATTTAATTAATGTGACTTAGATGCTGTCACTATGGCTGCAGAAAGAATTTATTTCTGTTTGTAACAGCATTCACATCAGCAGACCTGATATACATCACTTACATAAGATAGACCTTACTTTTACATTTTCTCTCTTCTCAATACTCTATGTAGACTGTGTTCACTTTTTATTAGCACTTGTTCTGCAAAGTGATAGAAAAAGTGGAGGGAAGAGATTGAAGGGTGGATGAAAGAACAATGTAAGTCTGTAGAGGGGAGGTTAGTAGGGCTGACAGAGACAGGTGGGAGAAAAAAAGAAAATGAGATATGGAGTCAGATTTTGTTGGAGTGCTTTTAGTTGGATTGAATGGTTACTGTTGAAAGTTTGAAGATGATATTTATGGGGGTGAGGACATTATAAATGAGAATGTGGGGTATTTTGGAATTGAGGAAAGCTACGAGACTGTCAGAACCTTGATAAGTTTGTGTATTTTAATGTGTAAAAGAGCTTTGGGAAGACAAGGGGCTAGGCAAGATACAAAAGAGCCAAATAAATAGGATGGAGAGAATGTTGGATTGATTCAGGAGAAGATAAAAATGACTGAGAGATAGCAGAATATAGCAAATTTGAGATCTATGAGGAAGAGTTTATATACTTAGAAACACAACTAAAATAGAATTTCTGTGGGATCTTGTGATGAAGAAACTATATAGGGAAATGAGGAGAAGGAGAGAACGTAGACACCAACTAAGCCAAAGCAAATATGTGAAAAAATAAACAAAAACAGAAACAAAATAAACAAATGAAAGTCGTAAAAAAACAAAAAGTATAACCAAATAGGACAAACCAAACAAAACAATACCACACACACATACACACAAACATACCAAAACCTCAGAAGACATCTGACTGGAATGCAAATTGAACACTCCAACATGGGAACGTGTATATGATCCACATGAAATCTCTTTGCCAGAAAGCCTGGGATGTGGTGGTGACTGCCTTGTAACTGCTCGGGTCCTCACTATTTGAAGTCTGCAGTTTCCTTGGGGTGCGTGGGCCTGCCTGCTAGAGTCTGCGGTCCCTGCTGCTCTGCTGAGGGTATGGGCAAGGGTCCCTAACCATTGGTGAGCACTGCTGGAGAGTCTGCAAGAGAGAGAGGGCTACGGCTGCAATTCCTTCTTAACTGCTGTGCCCAAAACCTCAGGAGTCTGCACAATTCCCCTCTGCAGTCCAGTTGCAGATGACACCTACCCCTCTCCCTGCCCCGTGCTCTCCACAGATAGGCACATGCTCCGGTCGCTGGAATGTCGTGCTGATGTGCCAAGCAGGGAGACAGCCAACTCCATCTGTGGTCAAGGCTGGTGCCTGTGGCGCTGCAGTCCAGTGGACACGCAGGACTTGTGCTAAGCTGTTTGGTCACACTGCCTGTGACTTAGCTGAATTGCGTGCCACAGAGCTGGTGCCAGCTGGCCTATGTGTGCTTGCCTGTGATTCACTGGGCACTCTGGGCAAGAGGTCCATTTAGGCAAGTGCCCTGGACTGCAGGCTGTGTGCATGCCCGTGGATAGGCCAGGTGTCTGGATGGGCGGGCTCGTGAGCAGCACCAGCTCAGGTAGAATGCCCTTAGCCTACGCATCTTCTCTCTGGCCTAAGTGGTGGGAGGAGTGGCCTCCCTGGCCACAGTACACGGTGGAGCCCTGAACACAGAGACGCTCTTCCTCTAGTGTTTGGAAGACGGGGGAAACTTGTGTGAGTCTGGTGAACACAGACTTTGTCCCAGGAGTCTCGTCTGGGCAGAGCTAAATCTGTCCCTCAGACTTTTCACCACACTATTCAGAATGGCTTCTCCTCAGCAGAGAGGGGAGCAGGAGCCGGCTGACCTGCCACACCAACACTGCTTCCTTTTTTATTGCATGTTTGATTTGATCTGTGTATCAGCTTTCCTTATTACTTTTCTATTTCAGTGTGAAAGCCCCTCTCTTATCTTCTGAGTACCTTCCTTCTCAATGGATCTTCTTTAAGCTTCTCTGATGCGACTCCTCCTCTAATCAGCCTTCTTGAATCGTCACTTTATTCTCGATGTGCCACATTCTTGTCTTTTGTTTTCTGAATACCTATGGCCTGAGCTATAAATCAGCTTTAGTTGTTTGCTGTAATAGTACTCCACTTCTGTAATTTTTTTTATAGGCAGGAAAGTGATGCTAGCTGCTGCAATTGAAAATAATCTCACTTGTTTATCACAAAAATATATGTATATCAAATATATATGTATATCAGATATATATGTCTATATCTCATATATAAAGATCATTCACATCAAAGATCAAGAAGTCGTGTTCCAAACTGGAAACTTCACCTGGTCTGTTAGAAAAGACTTTTCTGTGGTTGGGGATTTAGCTCAAGTGGTACAGCCCTTGCCTAGCATATGTGAGGCCCTGAGTTTGATCCCCAGCATCACTCCCTCAAAAAGAAAAAGACTTTCTATCATATAATGTTCCCCTTCTCTGGGTTCCTAATTGTCCCTTCCTTCAGTGATAAAATGGGGGAAACACAACATTATTTTTGTAATTTTATGGGCCCTAACTGAAAGTTCTATATTGCTTTGGCCCACATTCTATTGGCTACAACTCAGTAGAAAAATCAGTTTACAGTAAAAAAAGAAAAAATGTACAGAAGGAGGGAGTGACATTTTGCTCTTAAGAACATGGAAAGTGGAAATCATCATGCAAAATGCTAACGTGTTTTCTCGTTTGATGGCTATACATCATGGAATTCCCCTTGAGATCTTTGGCTTTCTTTAACTGGTGCATCTGAAGATTCTGCAATTTTACACATTTCTTCTATATTTGCAGTACTGGGACACACTAGGTTTCATTTCTGTTATAAAATTACTTGAATAGCAAAATTTTTTTTCCACCAGAAAATTTTCCTTGTGATGCTATTAATAGGAAAGTGTAGCAACAGGTTTATTTTATAAACTTTATGCTTTCATGATTTTTTAAAACAATAACAGCAGAAAATTTCCTCCCCAAACTAATGTCAAATCTTTTATTTCTTTGTACTTTATTAGAGATGATTAATTCTTATTGCATATATTTAAGGTATACAATATGATGTTTTGAAATATATAATGATGTGATTACTGTTGTCCACCAAATTAACATATTCATCATCTCATAGAGTTTCCTGTCTTGTCAGACTCTTCATCAAGATAATACTTATGTATAACTATCACCAATCCCGGTTGTTCAATCTCTTGGACTATATAGGTCATCACCTTCTTCCTGATGCTTGTACCCTTTGACTTCTGCAATACGATGGATCACCTCAGTTCTAACCTGTAATGATCCACAACCTGGTTCAATACATTTTGACAAAAATGCTTTTAGAGCTTCATAGGTAAAATATACTATACTAGACTCTGTTATACAGACTCATATATAAAATATAGTCTTGGTCTTCCCCTAAGGAATTTACGTTTAATTGAATAAACATGCTCAAAAATAAATAATGGCAATTATAATGACAAGAACTTTTTCAGTGCTTACTATCTTCTAAGGCTTCTTATAAGCATTTTCTTACATAATCCTCTAAATTGTTATTTATATGTGTCATACCATAACAATCTCATAAAGTATTCTTACCCATAGTTTATAACAGATCAAAGTGAACAGATGGCCAGGCGTGGTGGCCTACGCCTATAATCTCGGCACTCAGGAGGCTGAGGCAGGAGGATTGCTGCGAGTTTGAGGCCAGCCTGGGCTACATAGTGAGTTCAAGGCCAGCCTGAACGACATAGTGAGACTCTGTCTAAAAAAAAAAAAAAAAAGTGAACTGAAAAAGTATAAGTAACTCCTCCAGGGTCACAAATCTAGTAAATATATTTTTCAAAAGCTGGAAAGCAACAATAAAATATGACACACAAAGTATTATTTGAGCCCAGGGGAAAAAAAAAAAAAAGATTTGTGTTGATTAAGAACTGCAGAGAAGGGTCCTGAGAGGTTTTGGCTTTGTAGCTGGGGCATCCTAGCTCCAAATTGTTGTAACAGTCCTGCTCCTGTTTCTCTGACTGCTTACCACTTAAAGGTTGCCACTAAAGTTCAGCCACAACCCTTCTTTTAGTGTCTCTTCTTCCTCTATTACACGCAGCGTATGTAATGATTTGAAGTATCTCTAGAGTTTCTTTTTTGTTGTTGTTGTATTATGCATTAACCTCTTTCTTTCTTAAAGTTATAGAACGCTCCAAAGAGCTTTTAGTTATGTGCATTATACGTATCAATGCTTTCCATATTAGAAATTAAAATTGAGGCAATTTAATACAAATGTATTGATTTTCAAAAACTATAAATAAATGTTACATTTTAATCTAAACATTTTTATGAAAAGTGACTATATTTTTCTTTTTAAATTTTATTTTAATGGTACATTTCAGATGTACATAGCGATAACATTCATCATAGGGGATTTGTACCTGTACATGACATATCTTGACTATATTTTTCAATACAACAAATAAGTATAGTGAGTTGGAAGTGATTGTTTCATGTTTTTCAAAATATCACTAATGTCCAGGTTAATGAAGACTGCTGAACTTTCCTATTTCTACAGTCAGATAGCTATAATACTATGTGTTTTTTGGAGAATTTGAGGGATTGAACACAGGGTCTCACACATGCTAAACATGTATTCTATCGCTGATGTACATCCTCAGCCTTATAATGTTACATTTTGGTTGATATATATTTAGAAAATTTACTTTATGCAGATGCCTAGTTCAGAAATGACGAAAACTCAGTGATATTTTCAGATAACTGGAGATTTCCATTTGATACTGTACAGAAGTATAACAAAGAATGGTTTCATGGTGCTTAGTTGCATTGTAGACTCTGAACCCATATAGAATAAATTTTCATCCTTAGTTATATATCAGGTTCCACTGGCATATTTTGTTCTTTGACTCCTGTATACATTTGTGATTTCTAACATCACACGTGGGCCATTTGGAAAATGACCATGGAGTTGTGTAAATCTATAAGCAAGGCTGCACTAAAAATATGGATTCTTGCTTGACACCCTCCTTGATTACCCAGTCTATAAGTCATTTAATTGAAAAAAATTGCAGACCTAGTACAGTACACCCCTGAGAAGTCACCGTTCAGAGTCTGCAGCCTCAAACTAATAATTGTTCTCAGAAACCCCACAATTTCATGGAAACTGCAAATATCCTCTGCAATTGTGTTTTTGGCGGGAGGTCCGCAAATAGCCATCTGTGAGTGTTATTCTGTTCCCCTTGCTGCTGATTGGCTGCTGCCCTGTAACCCATCTCTGGCCCATGTACTAGCATTCCCGCATCATAATAGGTTGCTGTTTGTGTGTAGCTATCTCGACTGTTCTCGGTTTTGTTCTTCATTTTTAAAATTTTTTAAAATTTTATTTTAGTGGTACATTTTAGATATACACAATGATAACATTCATCACAGGGAATTTGTATCTGTACATGGTGTATCTTGCTTTTTTTTTCCCACTCCCCTCCCCTCTCTTCATCTCCTTCTCCCTTCTTAAAGTCATAAGATCCCTAAAATGCCACCAAAACACTCTGCACTTTCTAAGGCTTTATAAATACAGTGTTTTATGAAATTAAATTACATAACTGTATGAGACATAGTGTATTTAGGGTTTAAACTATAAAAATAGGCACTTTCTGATTATATCTGAAATTCGCGGTTTTTCGCAATTCAGGGGTGCCCTAGGAAGTTAACCCCCATGAATGTGGCAGGGGCCCACTGTGAATGTAACACACTATTATAATAGCTCCTAGAGAAATGAAGAACATAGGCAGTGATGCAGGCTCAGAAATCTTACTTTACTGTGGATCTAGTTAATAAAAATATAAATACATAAATATGTCATGTAGCAGTAAGAGCTATGAGGAAAAAATAAGGCAAATGACAGAGGGTTGGCGTATTCTTTTTAAATAAATGACAAGGAGGGTTTCTCTGAAGAAGCAGGAAGCCAAATGACTAAGAAGTAACTGAATATATACAAATTTAGCTATGTAACTACAGTAACTTGGACTGAAACTAGAAATGGAGTATGTAGAGTTAAAAGAATTTGTCATTTTCCCCAGAACTCCTATAGCACTTTGGTTTTATGATCATTACCATATAGCAGAATCCATATACACGTGGATTACAAGTTCCTTGAGACTGAAGATTCTATTTTATTTCTCATTGTATTCCCAGCACTAAGAATAGTGCCTGACACAGGCAGGTTAGGCTCACTGACTTAACTTCCCAAATCTTTCTGCCTGTTTGCCTTATCTATAACAACTACGTGATCCCACCTATGTAGACTGAATCCATTCTGAGTCTTTTGAATTCTCCCCTCAATGTTCCAGGCAAGCTTATAAGACACCTTTATAATAAATGAGCTTACACAGCCATTCTATTACATGCAATTATCAGTTCCAAATTAACTGCAAGTGGAAAAATTAGATTCTCAAATAATTGTTTTGTATAATCGGCTGCATGAACTCAATAAATAACTTTTAAGTGGTCAGTTGCTCCATAAACTGGCCCAAAAAGCCAACAGTTGACTAATTTCATGTGAAGTGAACCATTTCTATTATTTCACCACCTGCAGCTAATTGTCTATTGATGATTATGCCTTAAGAATGGAGCACTGTCCTTTGGAAGTGGAGCCTAAGTTGGTGCCCAATCCACTATATCTAACAGGCCTCTTCTACTAAGCAAGAAAAAAGAATCAGATTAGAAACAATGAAGAGGATTGAAGCTTGCTTCCTCAAATATGAGGGTCTTTTCATGGCATTTGTGATCAACCAACTTGACTCACATGTCTGCCTGTCTGTGTTGACCTAATGCCTCTGTGTCTGAAAAGTAGCAGCTGCTGGTCATCATTCAGCATTTCTACCACAAGTGTTTCTCATTCACAGCATCTGACGATATATCCAAATGATTCTGTAGAGCTTAAAACTTCATGTTCATAATATATAAGCAGCCTATTTACTGGGCCAGCTCTCATTAAATCACTATTCAAACCAGCCAGCTGGGATCAAACATTCTCATGTCAAAATAAATCTGTTCTTTAGCAGATGTTTGAGGAACAGACAGAGTAAAGAGAAATGTGTGACTCAAACCTTTGACTTTATATAATATTTGATAAACTATTCCTAGTGCAAACTGCAGCACAAGAAAAACCATCTGAAATGTTGGTCAAACAACAAGCTAACTACTAAATCTTCCTACAGAAAGTCTATGTTAATTACACACTCCATCATCGAAGTGTGTGACTTTTGCATAATATCTTATTGCTAACTTGAAGTTCAATGACGAAAGAAGGTCACTGAAAATGAATGAGTACAAAGAAATCATCTCTCAAAGAAAATGCCTCATTTCTCTGTTTGTATAATGTGAGGAAAATATGTCACATTCTAAGGATATTTGTATTAACATCTTAGAACCATTTTGTAAATAATCAGTGCCAGTGTTATTTATTGTTATTCATTTTTAAAACAATAAAAAAGCTAATCAGTTAATTCACACAGAGTGATCAAGTGGACAGAAAATCAACAGATGGTGTAAGAAACCTGCTTGAGTTCTATCACTACTGCCACTCATTAACTTTGTTACTTTGGGCAAAAATTTTAACCCCTAAGAGCAATATCTGTATTTTATCTCATTTAGCATACCAAAGAGATGGATTCTTTAATTGGATTCCTAATACTTAATAATGATTTCATCTGCAAATGTATATACCTATTGTTGAATTTGTAACCAAAAGCCATGAAAGATACAGGTAAACAAACAAAAATCCTTGAAGGAATAATGAACCAAAAAGACAAACTTGCTGACTTAAGTCAACTTGCAAAGACAATGAGCATGATCATTATTCAAAAGAGAATATAAAATGAATGATTGCACTTAACATGCTTAGGAAAATAACAGAGGCCATTAAAAGTATGAGTAGGTGCAAGACACTATTACATTTGACAGGGGAATTTGACAAAGGGTAAAGTAGATCCTCAAGAAACAAAATGTAGAAATGGAACAAGATGGTAAGATCCTCCAACCATCTCTTCCCGCAGACACACCAAGTTGAACAGCTATCCACACGCCAGACTACCAGCACAACAACTAAAGAAATCAGGTGAGAGACCATAGTGACTATTTTTAGTATTAAAAAACTCAGATGAATTGAAGAAGAGAGGAGGGAAAGCACAGTCTGCATCACCCCTGCACTCTCTCACCAACTCCAAGCAGCCCATCCTGGAGAGAGGCATCGCTCACTTAGGGGAGAGATAATTAAGTCCAAACCTTTGACTTGAAACCTAGAACTAGGCCCACCATGGTGAACCTAATGTTGAGTAAAGCCCCATGACCTCTACTGCCAGTCTGTGGTCTGAGCCTCCACAACAAATGTGTTCCGCCAGGTGCCAAAGACACAACCCCCTCCACTTTTCTCCCTCAACCTTGGACCTAGAGTGGCAGAGCAAGGAGCAGGACTCACTGGAGAGCGGGGCATCAGAGCTAACACAGAGCTTTGCCTGACAGCCCATCGCCGAGCCTGCCATGGTGAAACCAAGTGTCCCGTAGGCGCTTGGAGGCCCTGTGTGCAGGCCAGAGCTCACTTCCCTCTGTAGACCAGCTCCGACATCAGTCAGACAGAGATCTGTGCACCTGTTCAACAGGCCCAAGTTTTGACTGCAACATTTCTACCTTTGGAACATCCACCCTCCCGAAGATACTGTCAGGGCCCCTGCAGCTGTGAGACTCAGATCCAGCCCAACTTAGCACCATCTTTTATGGACAAAGGACTGTATCTAAGCAACCATTTTTGAGCTTATCCCGAGTTACTCCATTTTGGGCACAAATGCTAACATAGAATGACCTGGCAATTTGTTTGCACAAGTGAACAACCATCTTCGCAGCACATCCATAAGGCACAGACTGATAAATGACTTATTTGTGCAAATACAAATTTGCCAGCTGTGAATTTATTAAATTAAATCAGAGACACATAGATACACGGACTTTCCAGACTGTATCAGAGACACCGGGCATGTGAGCTTATCAAACACATCAGAGCAATGGATGACACAACCAACCACATCATCTAGGACCCATAAAAGAAGGGTCACAATTGAGATCGCAGTATAGCACACACTGACTCATTCCATGCCATGGACCATCCAGTATATATATCAGTCTCTACCCAGGAGATCACCAGGCAATGACCTGCCATCTGTCCTGATATCAACTCAACAGGATTCCTCCCTGAGTTTGACGCTGTCCACTTCCAAGCCATCTGGACCCTTTATTTTGACATCCCATGATTGCTTTCTTAATCCAATACGTGTTCATTTACAGTGACTCTGCATTTATATTGACTCTTTGCTTTGACTTCTGGTATTGCCTTAAAATTCTGCAGCCTACTTACATTTTTCTCTCTGTAATCTAAATATTAGTGCTTGCCGTGTGAAGTGTGATTCAAGTGGTAGGATAGTTAGATGTTAGTTAAGATTGGAACGGAACAAAGAACTGGTGATTGACGTGGCTGCAACTCCAAGCGAAGTTAGGAGTATTTTGTGAAATAAAGTCAATCAAAAGGATGTAATTTGTGACTCTAGTGATAGTCAATAAATTCTGACTTTGTGGAAAGACATAAACACATCAGCCTATGTAAACAGCATAGCTTGTTCACAACAAGACTATCTCCACCATCTGTTCTCCGACCTTGGGCAGCACAGCTATCACCAGACAGGACTGCCGAACCCAAGTGCTCCACCATCAGGCAGAGACATATGCCCTGTGTTCTCGTCTGCTGGATGGAGCATGGATCTCGGTGTGCCTCTGAGACTATGCAGTTCTCGTGGCTGTGAGCCTCAGGTACAGCACAGCTGCAACAGCTAATCTTTCGTTTTGTTTATTTTTAGATAGAATCTTGCTGTGTAGTCCAGGCTGGCCTGAACTCTCCATGTAGCTCAGGCTGGCCTTGAGTTTGCTGTTTTTCTGCCTCATTCTGCCTGAGTGCTGGGGTTTGCTATTATTAGTCTTGACTGTCGAGTTGACTCAATGAAGAAACACCCAGCAGATTACCAAAGCACACTTCTGGGTTTGTCTCTGGGAGTGTTTCTAGAGATGATTAGCATGTGGACCTGGACTGGCAAATGATGGGTGGAAGATTCACCCTGGCTGTGGGTGGCAAGATCCCATAGGCTTGCAGGAAAGATAAAATAATAGGAGACGAAGAAAGAAGTTACCCTGCATTTAAGATCTCCATTCTGCTTGAGTGGTGTGTGCCTTTTGCTGCTGTTGGAGCCTGTAGATATTAAACTCCAGCTTTCTCAGCTCTCCAATATGGACCCACACACGTGACTCTCCATGGAACTTCCAGGCCTTCAGTCTGAGACTCCTCTCCATCCCTGATCCTTTTTGTCCTGAGGCTTCTGGCTTTTCAGACTGAGCAGCTCCTGGATCCTCTGCCTCTCCAGAGTGCAGCCAGACATTGTAGACTGTTCTAACTCTGATCCTATAAACACGATCCTGATCCTGTAAATCCCCTTTTGTGTGTAACTATATACATACATTCTTCAGATTCTGTTTTTCTAGACAACCCTAACTAATACACCAGCTTAGCATCAGTCCAGGTAGACAAAAGGGACAGTTTTCACCAACACCCAGGCAGTGAAATGTTGCAGAAGACCCCATCGGCTGGGGGTAGGACAGGGTAGTAAGCACAAGACTTTCTCCTGGAACTTAATGCTAGGCTGGTGGACTCTAACGCTGGGCAGATTCTAATGGCCCCCTTTACCATGGTGAGTGCAACTACATATCTGCAAAGGTATTGATATTAAGAATGTCCAGGAGAATCCAACTCATAGTACCAAAAAAAAGGACAATATAACTACACAGACATTTCTTAAAGACATATATAGTAAATCCCTAACTTACGAACATTCTAGGTGGAAACTTTCACAGATACGAACAGACATTGCATTAAGAACATTCATAGATGGGAGCAAATCTCCGAAGTAGCTCATGTGTCTACCTTACGATTTTAAGGTAATTGTAAAAGTAAAAATAGTTTACAGTTGTACTGTACCACCATTTTAGGGTAACTGTAAAAGTAAAAATAGTTTATAGTAGTTTTGAATGTGTGTTTTTTTATGCTTTACATTGTATATTCATGTCAAGAGTGTATAACACTCACTTTCTTGGATTATGAACGAATTGGACTTGGGAACATTCTCCTGGAACAGAACTCATTCATAAATCGGGGACTTACTGTAAAGGTCAACAAATATATTAAAACTCTTGAACATGACTAATTAATTATCAGGGAAATGTAAATCAAAATCACAATGAGACATCATCTTATCCCGGTAAAAATGGCCATTATCAAATCTATCAAAGGTAACAAGCACTGGCAATCAAATGGAGAAAAGAATATGCTCTCACATTGTTAGTGGGAATGTAAATTAGTACAGACACAATGGAAAATGGTATGTCTGTTCTTCGAAAGATTGAAAGTAGAACTGCCATATGGCCCAGCCACTGCATTCCTGGGTGAATATCCACAGGCAACAAAATCAGTATGTTGAAGAGACATCGCATTCCCATGTTTATTGAAGTTCTAAAATTCACAAAACCCAAGAGTGGGAATCAATCTAAGTGTCCATCAACTGATGAGTAGAGAAACAAAACTGATACGTATACACAAAGGAATACTATTCAGCTATCAAAAATGAAATGCTCTCATTTGGAACAGTATGTTTGGAGCTAGAGATCATCATGTTAAGTGAAATAAGCCAGGCACAGAAAGTACTTCTCACTCATGTGTGGAATTTAAAATAGTTGATCCCATAGAAGTTGAGAGTTACTGTTAAAATTTTCAAAATCCTTTCTTATACCTTTTTGAAATACACAGTACATTACCATTATCTACAGTCACTCTTCTGCACAATAGCACAGCAGAAACTTTTGGTCATATCTAACTGTAATCTAGTGCCCACTGATCAACATTTTTCCATCTCTTCTTTCTTCCTACTTTCCCCAAGCTGTGGTAACCACCATTCTGCCTAAAGGGAAATAAATATTTTCATTTTGTATAGTATTCTGTAAGAAAAATTTGATCTAAATTTAGAAAATCACAAAAATAGTGTCCTATATCATCTTAATATTTTTCCTCTAAGACTCTGTCCTTTGAATTCACCATTTGATTATTCCATCAGAATTGTGTAAATGTACTTTTCAAAATGAGAGGAATTTAAGTGGCTCCAATTTTGAAGGACCCTAATACGTAAGCATGATGGAGTTTTTCTCTTCTTTTTTGATCCCACTTTTATGGCAATGAAATACAAAGCTTGTTTCTTGATAATAGCTGTAATTAAAAATATATCAAAGAGCCTTACTTAAGGTGTGTTCTGCAAGATGCAAAAACCAAACCAAACCTTTTCTCATGCCTTCACATTTCAGTAAAATATGCATTATATATTCTGCTTTTGAATGTTTACTCTGCATATTGGCATAATAAAAATATTGAAGAATACTACAATGAAGGCATATCTAATTTTCGCATCCAGTATCCCTCAGGAATCCATCAATTTAAGTTTCTCAAACACATAATGCCTCTTAGCCACTCCACTAGATGCTGGAAATATAGTGGTATTAAAAAAGGAGAAGTTTACTGGAGATGGGAACTGGATGTTCAGGGGAATGCTTAAGGAATCTCACACAGCAACCAGTGGATTCTACCACACAAAAGAAGTGTTCTACACAACCTCTGCTCCCTGGGAGCATCTGATGAATTTCTGTACTGGGAAGCTATTGCAGGAGTCTGGTAAAATGTAATCCAGGTCTTAAAAGTATTGGCAATAAGATTGGAAAGGAAATGTTTAAGTTGATTCTATGGGAATAACAAAAGGGACCGAAGATTTCATCCGGTTTAGAATCTGCCAAATTATGTTCCTAGAAATAACAGTTTCTCAGTGAGCATTTCCCTGATCAAGTAATTTTGGAAAGTTTCAAAGTATATTATTTCTTGGCAACTGGTAGCATACATTAGCATTTTCATGGAAGCATTCCTCTAAAATAGCAAGTATATATTTATTTAAACTTTGTTTCCTAAACATACTTGGCTTCATAGCCTTTTATGCTATCTCAATAAACACAATTGAATAGGGTCTAGCCTCATTATTCTACAATGGAATGAAAAAAAGAAATGTGGAACATTAGTTTGATGCAACGGTTTATTCTTCATTTAATGTACAATTGTGTCTGTTTTACACAGCAGTTTCAGGTTTTAAGCCAAAGCTCTTTCAGCAAGAATATTTTCCAACACGCTATAATAGGCAGCAGCACAGAGGAATTAGAATGCAGTGTGTGAGTAACCAACAGAACTACAAATAACTGAATCTAATTTTTTGTGGAAAATGACAGTATTGCAGGGATCTACATACTAATCTCTATTCTATTATATTCATATTTTATAGTTTTGATATGCTTAATTTTTATCAACACAGAGTTGAAAAGTGGAAGATATATCAATTGTTTATATGTTTTTCCATGTAACAACTTACATGGTATTTCTGATAGAATAGGTGACATATTTGGTATTGAACACTATTATTATTATCATTTTTATTATTATTAAACCCTTTATCTACTTCCACACAAAAGTGACATAAATTAGGTATATGTCTTGGAAACTTGTTTTAAGAGAATATACAGACTGATTGATGTTAAGGTTTCATTTCTTTCCTTTCCATATAAGTAAGTCTACATAAAATTACCCATGTCAACAACATGCACTTCAAGTAATTTTTAAAACTGAACAAAACCATTCAATGAGCACGTAGGTCAATGAATAAAATAGTACCATCATTCTGGAAGAATTACTTGTGATCACTCCTAGACTGTATCCCCCCAAATAACTATCCTCATGATTTCTTAAATATTATTTTTAACTGTCTCCTACAATTTTTATGTATTTATGGGGTAGAGTCTGAGAGTTCAATACAGGCCAGCAGTGTGTAATGATTTTAAAGGCAATTAGAACTTCCACCTCCTTAAACATTTATCACTTCCCTGTGTTAGAAATCTCAGGACTCTCTTCTTAGTTATTCTCAAATGTGTCATAGATTGTTGCAAACTATAATAACCCTGCTGTGCTATAGAATATCAGAACTAATCCCTCCTCTCACTCTGCTTTGGTACTCACTGTCTAACTTGTCTCTGTCTCCATGCCCTTTCTCTTGAGTGGAACAGTGACCATGTTTATGATTTCTGACATCATGGAGGAGTCTGGCAGTTTTGACATTGAAATAAATGGAATAATAAAGTACGTATTATTTTGTTTCTGGTGTTTGACTCAACATTATGTCTGTGATATTCAAACATGTTATTGCAACATTGCTAATAGTTCATTATCATCATAGAGAATTATATAGTATTTTAGTGTGTGACTGTGCCACAATTTAATTTACATTGTACTGTTGATAGGATGTTATAAATAGGTATTTTGTGAAAATATTTTACATTCATCCTGAACAACATATGATATATAATAATATATTATATATTATATATCATGTATAATATATGATTTATCTATTATATAATATATATCTAATTTATCTATTAGATATATAAATAATTTATCTATTATATATAATTCATATTACATATTATATATAATTTATATTAGAAATATAATATATAATTTATATCATGCATCCTATAATTTATATCACATATCATATAATTATACATGTCATATAATATATATGCATATTATACAAATAATGCAGATTATACATATATAATATAATTCACATAGCACATATTACACACATATATGATATATATGATAAAATTTATATTACATGTATTATGCTTGTTATAAATGATGTATTATGCATATTGTATAATATATGAGATATATAAATACTACACATACATATAATATATAATACAAATAACACATGACATATACATATTATATATGACACATATCATACATATAATATATGATATATAATGCATATCATGTATAATGTATTTTACATATTGCATTGTATAGTACATATAATATATGAATATTATGTATATGATATATAATATACATATAATATATAGAATAAAAACATTATATGCAATATATGATATGCAATATATCATATATTGTGTGATATATGTTATATATCACTTGTGCAATATTTTTATGTATGTCTTATGCATGATATATATGTGTGCAATACTATATGTCATGCATGTTATATAGTATCTGTATTATATATCATATACCATATACACTATATTACATGTATCATGTGTATAATATATGTACTATATGTCATATGTGTAATATATCATATGTATAATATGTATAATATAGGATGTGTATCATTTATATTATATATCACATGTATAGTGTATAATATATATTATACATGTAACATTATATATTGTATGTATTTTATGTTGTATATAATATGTATAATATATATGATTTTCTTTTCAACGTTCCTCATTGTAACTCAGCATTTTGTCAAAACTTAAGTAAATATTCGTGGCTGGTCTGTTTCTGAATTCTTTATTCTCCTTCATTTGTCAAAGTGTCTATCTTTTCACATGATCTTAATCACTATAGTTTAGTAATTGGCCTTCAAAGCTACTCTAACAAATCCTCCAGTTTGGTTTTTAAATGTCATAATTGCCTTGTTTATTTGATCCTTTGAATTCTTTAAAGAAATTTAAAGTCTTTTTGTGTATTATATCATCAGAAATCATGGAGGTCACAACACAATAGAACTATACATTTAAGAATCCTGAAATGAAAGTGATACATGGTTTTAAGAATGTAACTTACAATCATAAGAAGAAAATGTAATGGTGAATGTTTAAATTTAAATTTAAAAACATCTGTTATAGTCAAAGACACATTGCCATTATGCTACCTTAAAATACTTCTCACTTGGAACACACACCAACATTCTTGCCGATTTCTGAAGTAGTTCTGGAAGTCTTCTTTCAGGAGAGTTTTTAGGAGGTGTGATAAAAAACATGATGAATGCTGCTGTTCAGAGCCATCCAGTGGAAATGTAGGCTCCTAAAAATAGCACAGTATGTTTCTTATCTACCTTATTCACCAGATCTGCGATTCCTGAGTCTTCTCTAAGGTCAAAATGACCATGAAGAGTAAACATTTTGAATTAATTCAAGATGTGAAATTAACAACCCAACTAAAGACATATGAAAGAGGACTTCCAGAACTTCTTCAGAAAGTGGCAAGAATGGTGGGATGAGGGTGTTGAAAGCAAGGGGGAGTATTTTGAGAGAAATTTGTGGCACTGTGTCTTTTACTGTAATATACTTCTAAAATGTAAACATTCACTGTAGTTTTTTTAATCACATTTTGTACACCAAAAAGGTTTTTGTCAAAGTTGTAAATGATGCCCATGTCGCTAAATCTATGAATTTGGTGGGGGGCAGTACTGGGGATCAAACTCAGGGCCTTGTGCTTGCTAGGTACTCTACCACTTAAGCTAAATTCCCAAGCCCTGATTTTTTAAACATTTTTTTTTTGCTTTTACAAAAATAGTCACCTATATTCTACCAAATTAAATGGTATTTCCTGGAAAACTGTGAGAATTTCTTTATTTATATACCCCAAAATAGGATGTTTTCTTCTGAATTCACAAGTGATTTACAAATTTTCTCATGTAGGTATGCATGGGAATCATGTACTTCTGTTGATTTTCTTTTTCCCTCTGTTTATTTTGGTAAATACGCATACAAGTTATTCTTTTTACATCTAAAATGTTACAATTCAGTAGTGTTGTACAGAATAGTGTACAGATGATCACTATGTTTATTCTACTTGGTTGGCTTAAGATAAATACCAGGGACTGAGTAGGCAAATAATTACCCTGATTCTACTTGCAACACTGGAAGGAAATTAATGCCCACAGGGTTATAGTGAGCACCAGGCAGAACTTGAGAAAGTCCCCTTTATAAATGTGAAAATCGTTAGAATCAAAATAGAGTCACTTATGTCAAACCCTGACAAAATGGAGTTGGAAGTACATGAAGGGGTGGAGAGGCCTCATGTATATTTGCCTGGTAACAAGGACTATCACAAAAGACCGCCCAAAGATCAATGAAAACTTGCATGAAAAATACTCCTACAGAAATGCCTAGCAATTGATCTTTCAGGATTGGAGTGATATACCACACCTGTTATTTACCCTTATAGCCAAGGACAGTTGTTTTAAAATAACTTACATAATGTTCCTCATTTTACCTTTGAAAATTTATGTCTTCCTCACCTCCCTGGATGTGTACATGGTCCACCGTGGCACACATAGCCTGGATTAAAATCCCCTATCATTCCTGACTAAATTGTTCTTGTTGAGAGCCAGTCTCTCTGCTGATGATTATTTTTAATTGACTTGCTTTTTTAAAAAAAACTTTTATTAGTACATGTTTGCAGTGCATAATGATTACCTTCACTGGAGGGAACTGGTACATGTACATAACATATTTCAATTCTTTTTCCCCTTCCTTCCACTATCCCTTTTTTTTTTCAGCATAGGATTAATTTATTTATAAGACCTTATAAAGTTAATTATAATATATACAGATTAAAATCCAGACTATTAGGCCAAAGAGCATACAAAACATGTAAGACAATTGTACTAAGTCAAGGGATACTGTTAGATATATTATCCATTCTGGATTACAATAATTTTTTCTCCATTTTGAATTTAAGTTGACATAAGGATTATAAAATCTACTTATATATGTCTAACAAGCTGCATTTTGCAGAGAAATCTACCCTCAAGATGCAGAACTATACCTGCATCTAGTCAGGAAAATTTTTGAATGACTTTGAAATAGATACAAAATAGGCACGTCCATCAGAAAACTAGGCATTATCTCATTCTATGATGTCTGCCCTTGCTATTATCTGTACTTGATCTCTGAACAACTCTGTTGTAGATAACTGATAAAAGTGCAAATTACTCTTGTTCATAAATTTCTGTGTGGCGAAGAAAATTCATTTATTTTCTCTCGTAGTTTCTGTGGGGGATTGGTTCTAGAACCTCCTGTGAATATGAAAATCTGTGGACATTCAAGTCTCTTATTTAAAGTGATTTAGTATTTGCATATAACCCATGTGCATCTCCTGTATACTTTAAATCATCTCTAGATTACCTAGCATACCTAATTTAACATGACTGTTATGTAAATAGATGGCATATTATATTGTTTGGAAAGTAATTACAAGAAAAAGTGTCCATATATGTTTATCACAGATGTAAATTTTTTGAGTTTTCAATAAATGGTTGATTGACTCTATAAATAGCAAACCCTTGAAAGCAGAGGGCTAACTATAGTTCTATCAGATTTTCCTGTATATACCAGAGTCGTAGTGGTGTTTTGTTTGATATTATGCAACAAGAGTATACCATTAATTCTCCTAATTTTATTTGTTATTTAAAATGGTGATTTTTCACAATTTTACATTGTAATTTGAATCTAGTATTTTTAAGTAAGGTATTTCTCAACTATTGATATTTGTCAGACTTTAGAGTTTTATAAAAATGCAGACCTGTATGCCTTACTGCAGAATTACCAAATTTCTTTTACAAGACGTGATCTAAAAGTACAGTGAATATATATTTTTAAAAAATGTATCACTATAAAAAACACATTGTCACTAATTCCTTTCAAAATGCTCCACCTCACCTCAAGTACACTTATCCCAACATTCTTGTCACTTTCTGAAGCAGTTCTGGAAGTCCTCTTTCCTGAGTGTCTTTATTTGTGCTGTTATGACATGTCTCCATGTCCTGAATCAATTCAATATGTCTACTGTTCATGTTCACCTTGACTTTGGGAAAGAGCCAGAAGTATGGTGCCAGATCCAGTGAGGAAGGAGGATGGGGACACACTTTCATGTTTCTATTTGACAGAAATTGTCACAAAGTTTTGATCAACAAGTAGTGGTAGAAAAATATCATGAATGTTTAAATTTTTTAAATGTTACCATAAAAGACACATTGCATTATTCTATCTCATAGTACTCAAAATGCTCTCTCTTGCTTAGAAAATAATTATCCCATCATTTTTGGCAGTGTGTCTTTTACTGTAATATGTTTTTTTAAAGTTAAACATACATCATATTTTTATCGCATCTCGTATGATTTTTATTAGTATACAACTATTATATGTTGCATTTTAAGATTTTTTCCATCTAAATATTGTAATCATCCATTTTCATAAAGGCAGGCTACAAAGTCACTGCCTTTTTGAAATTAGGCTAAAAATTTTGTTTGGATATATTTTATGTAGTTTTTTGAATGACTTTACTACTTTTGTTTTAAAGGTAATAAAAATACCAGAACAATTAAATTTTCTTGTCAGTTTCATTATTTTTACTATGAACCTTGATAACATTTTTCACATTCACAGTAATAAATTAACCACAGAAATTTTAAGTTCGTTTTCTATGGATCATTTTTACTTTCCTTTGATGCTTGTATGAAGGCTGTGATATAAGATACAAGTCAGAATTTGTCTTCAACAAAGGACAATCTCCAAGCTTCCAAAAAAGATTGTGCCAGGTACTTTGAACTATTGATATTTGGGGGGCATGCCATTGTCAGATTTCATAGTATCACCTTTCGAATTGTTCCAGCAGACCGACTTAGAATACCCAGCATTCTTTTTCACTCAAGATGGACACGGTTTCACGATATCCCGAGATCCTGAAGCATGAAAATCATATACAACTGAATAAATTTGGGAGGATACTTTTTGCAGTCATTTGTTTGAAAGAGTGTTGATATTGTTTCAAAGTTTTATATTCTGAATATAAAGTAGATCTTTCATCTTCTTAACCTATTTCTAACTCAAAATAATTTTAAAAATTCTGCCTGTGGAATGTGAAAAATGTTATTTTGTGACTAAGAATAAACTTTCTCTATTGTGATCTAAAGATGGTACTGTTAAGAAAGTTTGAGGAAAATCTTTGAAATGGAACCAAAAATTATACTGGGTGTCTACAATGCAAATCTAGATATTATTGGAATCTAAATTTTCTAATTCTGAGGTTTGAGCTGTCAATGCCTTTAAGCAGTTCATAATTCTATAACTTCTAGAATACTGGTAGCCATGTGAGTGTCTCTTGTCCATAGATATACAAATGAGTTCTGTCAAGTGGAAAAATAATTGATTTTTCTTTGTGAGGACAAAAGTGAATTTAGGTCAACATATTTCTGAGTTAATTTCAATGTTCCTGACTGAACTACATGTGTGCGCTACTTTGAATTCTGCCCTGAATTGACTATAGTACCTTACCAGCCCCCATCATTGATCAATGACTTAAATGAGTCACAGAAATGCATTCATTTTATATTTGTATGAGTATCATGATTTTCCTTAATAACAGCAATAAAAATTTATTGCTCAATCATTTTTTTTTCTCTTCTTTCAATCTATCCCAAAATCTAGGAGTTGAGCTCTACTCATCCATTTTTTGTATTTTTGAACATTGCAAGAATAAGTTTCCACTTTTTGTTGGATATGTGTTATCATTGAATATATAAAATGTTCATAGTTTCACATGATATATAATAGTAGAATATTTGGATTACAAAACATTCCTTGAACTTCTTTTTTTCTTTCTAAATCTCCTTTTCCAGTTTCCAGGAAGAAAAATAGATTGAAATCTCATAATTCTACAATCAGAATCAGACTGTGAGGATCTACACAGCTATCCTATGCTGTTTCTCAAAGGAATCACTCTTGGAATTTTAGGAAGAACTGGCCTTTCGTATGCTTCGCTGCCTTACATATTTGAGGCTTCTAGTTTCTATGATCCTAGCACTAATTTCAGTCAATAAGCTACACTCATTTGAAAACCAAAAAACAAACTTCTACACATTTCTGAAATTCCTTGGAAGATAAAAGTATTGCTCTCAGCTTAGCATCAACACCTTTATTCTTTGTTTTACTTCAAGAGGACAACTAACTAGATATTTCAGTTAAAATGCTTTGTATCTAGTAATTTATAACATGAAAGCCATGAAGACCTGGTATTATTTTTCGGGAAGTTTTCTACTTTGAAAAATGAGCATAACTTTAATAGTAAATAGTAATTTGCCCTTTAAAAAAAATCAGGTTTCACCAGGTGTTAATTATACCTGTATTTTCAGCACTCGAGAGGCTGAGGCAGGAGGGTGACCATAAGTTCGAGGCCAGCGTGGGCTACATAGTGAGTTCAATGCCAGGCTGAACTACACAGCGAGAGCCTGTCTTGAACAAACAAACAAACAAACAAGCAAAAATAGGGTCTTAAGTGAATGAGTGAACCAACCAATAATGTGTGCCTACAAAATGTCACATGCCCTTTGGAATTGTATGTCATCAGCTGATGATATGCTCAGCTGAACATACAAGTAGAACTTTGTCTTTTTGGATCAAAATTAAATGGAGCCTAACATCTTGCCTCAATATCCATCTCTTCAAAGAATGCTTAGAGGGAACATTTTTATTTTCTCTTATCAATTAACTGTTTATTGTCTTATTCAGGAAAACTGAATCGAGTAATTTAAGAAAGCTTCAAAGTCAGAAAAAAATTGTGCTACTGAGCCATCAGGTTGTGGTCTGACAACCCTGATGATGATTTAGTATTAGGAAAGAGAATGTTATGGGAAAGTCTTCTTACTTCTATTACATGCTTATTTGGTGATATTTAGGGTACAGAGGGTGATTGTGACAGGTTGGCTAATGTGGAATCAGTGTCTTATCCACAAATACCTTTTTAGTCAGCTCTTCTAGTCTGTCTCCCATCTTCCAAAGAGGTTGTCTCTGTTAACCTTCTTCTGTATAGAAAATCCAAACTTTCCCTCTGCTTATTGTGAAGATCCAAATAGATGATGGATGTTAATGTACCTTGTGATTCAGTGTATGATGTCGATATGAGGTCAGAGGAGATTATACTTAGGAGCCACTGCAAAACCTTTATAATTCTTTGATTGTATAATTGCATGTGAAGAATAATGAATGGTTTAATCCAACGTATTACACAGGGAATACTAATTCAGTTGTATCTTATTGGATTTCTGGGGTAGAGGTTCTCTGATCAAATAAGCACAGGGGATGTTCAGGTAAGCTAACCAGTTCACTTGAACTATGAGAGGCTATCACGTGCCTGGAAATTCTCTCCATGGGAAGAATGGGCAGCAATGTTTCCCATGGGGATTTGGTGCCCAAGTCTCTTCCTATAAATCATAATATATATTTTTACAACAATTTGACTTTGAAAAAGATGAGCCTTTATCAAGCTGTTATTATTCCAAGAACTCTCTTGAAGTGCTTTCTGAATGTCTCTTTCATAGTTAACTATGAGGGAAGTTCTGAGGTATATTAAGCAAGAAATCTGAATAACTACCACATTTTGATTGCAGGATTTTGTGATTTTGATTGGATGGACCTCTCAGGAGAGTTATGATTTTTCTCAAAAAATATTCTAGCACTACATGGTTACCCAGAGAGCTTGCTAAAATAATCTTCAGGCATGAAAGACCATTGAATATGTGTTTTCACCAAACTCCACAAATAATTCGTAGGGAAACAAAATTTTGAGAGCCACTATCTTATGCCTCACAAAGGGGAAAAGCTATGAAGTTACTGGAGTTTCTGTTGTATGTCAGAAAGCTTTAAGAACTTCAGTGAATTTGGGTCAAAAATTTCTATCTATGGCACTATCAATATTATATCGTGTGAGGAATTTTCTATTTGTAACTATATTATTTTCAAAAAGATGCATCTAACTCTTAATGGTAACTCTATCTACGTCCTTACTGACCATGATACTCACTTCGTAGGTGTTGGTACAATTGGTTAAGAGGCAAGACAGCATTGAACTGCAGTGTCCAAAAGTAACTATACCATCACCAGGCAATAATTTAGGTAAAGAGATTATTCATGCTCAGACTAACTTTTAAAGTAATTGAATTGCTTCTCCAACTCCTTAATAAAGAAAAATGTGGTGATTCTTTGAATCTCTGGTTAAGGCAGGATATATTGTTGAGAATATGGTCCATTTTTTCAACATTGGTACCATAGAGCATAATCTACATTTAGTTAGTCAAACTATCCTGAGTCTAGAGCTAGATATTCTGAACCCCAGAAAAAAACTGAGAAACTCTTGAAAAGAAGCATTTTTTTCAGCAAATTACGTTTTTAAAGAAAAGTATGCAGACATTCTTCACTGCACAATTATACAGAAAAGGAAAGGTGTCAGTCTTTCAAACACAAATTGCCAAAGTGGAAACCACATTTCAAGGACCCTGAGGTAAAGTATCTTGTCTCCTGTGGTATTGTAATACAAGTTCCATAATCCTGCTTAAAAAAAAATTCAAACAATTCCAACGGTTAAGCTGTAAACTGTTCTTGCTTGTCAGATTATATGATGTGACAAGATTTTATAAAGCTTAATGGGATGTAAACACTGTTATGTCATCCATTTGCAGAAGAGAGACAACTCCATTTATGTTACATCTATTTGGTAACAACAAGATGTAATTGAAGTAGAGCAAACACGATTATCTTCTTCCAGCTAGTCAGTGAAATAAAGAACATGAGGCAAAATACTACAAAGGGCAAAAAAGAGATAAGAAGTAGCCTCCTCTGCCAGATCTTCAGTCATCTTGTTTAGCCTCTTAACCAATATCTGCTGGGTACCTGTTATGTGTTAAAGCACAGTGGGAGGGTGAATGCACAAATAAAAACCAGGTGAACTCTCTGCCTTCATTGAGTTCATTGTCTGATAGGAAAGATAGCGAAAGAGGAAAAAAACCAGCACTGTAATGAAGCTGGAAGAGTAGAGGATAATAATTGACGATCTAAAATGAGTAAGACTTTATTGAAGGAAATGAACAGAATCATATCGTGAAAAGTATGAGAATTTAAAAAGCAAATGCAGTTCCATTTTTCTCTGGCCTGTGCCTCCCTCGTGAATTCTAGACTTATATTCACAATTGTTTACTTGATATCTCCATTCAAGTGTCTACTGAGGATCTCGTGATTTCTTCCCCTATTAAAATTGCTCATATCCAAAGACCTTGGACTCATTTCTAACTCTCAGCTCTCATGTAATCCATCAGGAAGTTTTGCAAGTGCTATTATTTTATGATATAGCCAATATTCGGCCACATCTCACTAACTCCACTGTGCTGCATTTGGCCCAATGTGACTTCTTTTCTTCATCCTTGCTGCTACTACCATGAGCACAATCATAATCATCTCTCCTCTGTATTAGTCTCTAGATTACCATATCCTTATTGGGCCCGCTGATTAAAACTTTATCTTTTATAGTCTGATCTCTAATGTCCACCATCCTGCTAAAATGTAAATATCCTTTCACTTTTCTGCTCCACCTTCCTAATTTCTTCTTATGTAACACAGTAAAAGCCAAATATGTTATCGCTTACAAGACCCTACATGATACAATCTCCCTTTCTTACCACATTCCTAATGCCCTTCTGCAAGTTAACTCTCACTCTGCCACAGTGGCTTCTCACTCTTTCAAGAACACCTACCTTAGGAATTCTGCACACTATGTCCCCTCAGCTTGCAACATGCTTCTCAAAATGTCAGCATGGATCACACTCTCATATCTATTGTGTCACTGATCAAAGGTCATGAGTTCAAAGTCCACCTCTAACCATGTATATGAAGTAGGCACCCAACCTTCCTTACTCTATCAGGTTTTCCTTACAGTATTTATCATTTATTTTTATTTCATCTATTATTTTTATTGGCTGTCTCCTACTCAAGAATATAAATTTAATTAAAGTAGATAATATTTCTCTTTTAATTTTGGAACATAAGAAAGAGAAATCTAGAATGAATACATCCTGAATGAATGAAAAAAAATATATCCAGAAAATAACAAAATTTGATACTTCCATCACTTCATATACACATAAATTTCAATTATATGTAAACTTTTATTAGTTAAAAACAAGACAAGAATATGTTCACAACATTGAGATAGTAAAAGATTTCTTAAAAGACATGCAAGTGACAAAAATTTAAAATTGCAACATTGGTAAAATTATTACATTTAATTAATATGTGCATAATAATTTCCAGCATGAAAAAGACATAAAAATCCAAAAGGAAATAATAGATGTAGGGTAGGAGCAGATATTTATAATCTATAAAATGTACAAAAGTTTTAATATCCCTGATATAAAAGTACTAAAACTCATTTAAAAAGATGAACAATGTGGTTGAAAAATGGATCACGACTATGCAGATATTAATCATAAAATGAAAGTATATATATGACCAATTTAAGCCCCGAAGCAACAGGGCCATTTTTTGTTTTTAGGATTTTTCCATTTTATACACCTAATATATATTCAAATCCCTAGCATTTTGACTTAACTTCTTTGTTAAAATGCATTTAAGGTAAGGATAAGAAAATAAAAAGGTGAAAAAGTGATCAACACTACTGGTAAAAAGGAAAATACAAATTAAGCAACTCTGAGATATGGTTTCATATCCATTATGCTGTATTTATAAAATTTAGTGAGATGACATCAAGTGCCAGATAGTAGATAAACAATAACTCATATATAATTGGTAGAGGTGTAAAAAATATAATCAATTTAAATAGAAAATAGGTGTTACCTTAAAAAAATTGGAAATATAGGAGTAAAAAACTATTGGCCCCAGTGAAACAACTTTTAGGTTTTAGTCTCAGAGATATCCATAACTATATCTCCAAGGAGATATAAACAACGGAATTAATACAATGTTCGTAAGAAGAAAACACTGGAAATACCTAATGGTTCCTTGGAAGCATTATTGATCAAAAGAGTGGCTAATCCATTTATCAGTTAAAAATTGCGAACTTGAACTGAGGATATAGCTCAGTTGTAGATCACTTGCCTAGGATGAACAAGGCACTGGGTTCAATCTCCAGAACTGCAAAAAAATGAACTTGAGATTTAAATGTAATAAAATTAATAAATTTCATAGAACAATGACGGATAAAAACAAGTTTCCAAAGTATAACTCGAGGGCTCTACTTTTACTAAAAGTGTACAAAGTTAATAAAATGTATGGCTTCCTCTCCAAAGACAGAGTCTAGAACTCCCAGGAGCCTCAGACATAAAAGAATCCCAACCACAGACAGGCTCTCCACCGACCTCCACCTGGATGAGAAATACTGAGGGAAAGCCAAAGAACTGGAGAAAACTCTCCTGGGTAGTCCAGGCTGGGAAGAGAACAGAGGCCATTGTTGGGAAGATGACTTGAAGCACCACCCTTATCCTTATGCTCAAAAAAAATTACATTTGCTGTATGCTTCTCCAGTAGGTGCTGCAAAGATCAGGAATGAAGAATCATTGTGGTTGGGAAAAGAAAAGAAGATAAAAACAATCTGTCTATCCCTAAAGGACTGTCTGCAATCCATCATGAGCCTAGACAAAGAGAGTCAACTGCTGTGGTGGATCTAGAAACTCTCCCCTCTACAAATGTCTCCAAAGATATAAGGTAGAATTTGACTTCCCAAGGTGGGGAGAATGCTCAATGGCTGTTAAAGATAGAGGCTGGATCATCATGAAAGAGACCCATGCTGACTTCACAGCCTGGCCTACAAGCACCAATAACGAGAAACGACAGTCAGTTTACAGTCCATAAAGGGACAAGAGAACAGAAAGAGACCCCTTCTGTGGTAGGGGTCTAGAAGGTGTAGAGGGAAGTCCAAAATCTGCAGATGAAGTGCGAACATCGATAAAACCCTCTGGCCATAGTAGAGGCTGTTTATATTACACACACACAGGAAAAATGAGAAGAATTGCAGCATAGTTTTTCGCAGAAACTATGCAACATAGAAGACAGTACAGTGACATTACTGAACAGAGAGAAACTGGCAATTTAGAAATCTATATTCAGTGAAAATAATTCTCAAACATTCAGCAGCATGATTTCTGACAAAAGTTGGGAGAATCGTTGCTGTCAAATTAGAACTAGAGAACAGTTGAAGGATGTTCTGCAGGCTAAAGGAATATGATACCATTTATAAGCCTGGATTCACACAAAAAATTCAAGATATCCAAAAATGTTTAAAATAAAAATAGATATAAAATTCAATTTTTTCTAATTTGTCATTGCTCTTAAAAGCGAATAGAACGTCTAAAGCAAAAATAATAGCAATTATATTGCTGGTTTATAGCATATATACCATAATAAAAGAAAGAGAAAAAGGAAATTTTTGAATTATTGTGTAAAGTTCTTATTCTATGTATAAAGTTATATTATTTGAGATTAAGCTGACAAATTAAAGATGCACATTAGAAAGCTTA
>PVJO010021213.1:0-30498 GCA_004026905.1 Hystrix cristata | reverse complement strand
AGAATATTGGGTTAAATATTAATGTGGTGACAGACACAAAGTTGGGTTAGACTCTCGTGTCTACTTCTGGCTACTTTATTGGCCTTGGATAGGTAACTTATTCTTTCTTTATTAAATTAACATATAGTGAAATTGAATTTTTTTGGCGTACATTTCTGAATTTCCTCACATGTATAGATTCATGACACCACCTCTATGGATAGGATATAGGTGACACCACCCATACAGTTCTGTCACCTCATGAGACTCCCACACGCTTTCCTTTTGTATTCACATTCTCTCCTCACCATAAGCCACAGTGACCACCGAGTTCTTCTATTACTAGATTTTTGTCTGTTCAAAAATGTCATATAAATAGAAGTAGACATTATGTAATCTTTGAAAGCAATTTCATTTGACACGATGTTTTTCAGGCTCTCAAGTTTTTGCCTATATTAATAGTTTGCTCTTTTAAAATACTGTTCCTTTTAAATATGTCCACTTAAAAGGATGCACCACAAGTTGTTTAGCCATTTACTGAAGGACACTGGGTTGTTTCAAGTTTTTGAAATTCATGATAAGGCTTCTATAAAAACATTTGTGTGTAGGCTTTTAGATGAACATGTTTTCTTTTCTTTAGAACAGGGGAGGGTGAACCTTTTCTCCACGGGACCAGATATTTTAGTTTGTGGACCATACAGTCTCCAGTACGACTACAGAGACCCTTCAACTTGCGCTGGAGTCACATCCACATAAACAGATCGGAAGTGGACAATATTGTAACTTGAAAAAACACCACACTATGGAGTGCTGGTTGCTAACCAGGAGCTGCACCTTAAACCTGACATTCAGCATTGTGAGAGAGTATCATTCTGCACATCATCAGGCTGGGAAAAGATCAAAATCCAAAATTCCAAGTGTGTTTCTACTGAAATTGCATGACTTTTTTGCACCATCATGAAGTCAAAAAAGCATGTTGAACCGCAGTAAGTTAGAGGCCAGCTGCAGAGTGAAAACAGCCAAAGACAATATTTAAAGGAATAAGTGTGGTAAGTGGGTATATTACAATAAAACTTTGTTTTTACAAAAGAGATGGTGGGCTAGGTTCAGCCCATTGGCCATGATTTGCCAATCCTTGTGTGTTGTAAAGGTTCAGTAATGGGATTGCTTGGTTATATAGGTTTAGTTTCATTATAAGACACCAAATCGTGTTCCAGAGTGACTGTAGTATATAGTATGTTTAAGAGTTCTGGGTTCCACATCTTTATCAGCATTTAGTGTTGTCAGTGTCTTTAATATAAGCCATTCTAATGGGTGTGCAATGGCATTAATTTGCAGTTCCCTATTGTCTAAGGATGTTGCCATCTTTCCATGTGTTTTGTTTGTCATGCCTATATTCTCTTTGCCAGAGTGTCTAGGCAAGTCTATGTTCTTAAAAACTAAATAACTAGCTTCTTTTGAATTTTGAGATTTCTTTGTATACTTTGGATATATCTTTATTTGAGTATGTCATTTGCAAAAATTCTCTCCCACTGTGTGTCTTACTTTTTTTCATTTTTTTTAACAATATCTTTCGCAAATAAGTATTTATAATTTTGGTGAAATTCAGCTTACCAAGGTTTTCATTTATGGATTATGCTTTTGGTGTTATTTCTAAGAAATCCTTAACTATCTCTGGACCATGAGGATTTTTGCATTCAATTGTCTTTGCACGTTTGTCAAAAATTAAATATCTAATAGTAGTGGGTATATCTTAGATCGGATTCTGGGAAAGAAAAAGAAAATGGTTGGGAAAACTAATGAAATCCAAAAAAAGTCTAGAATTTAGTTTAGAGTATTGTACCAATGTTAGTACCTTAGTTTTGCTGAGTATACCATGGCAATATGGGATGTTAACTTTAGGGAAAACTACATGAGATGTATGTGGGACCTGTCTGTGTTATGTTTGCAACCGTTATATAAATCTAAAATTATTCCAAAGCTAAAGTTAATCTTAAAAGTAAATTAATTTTTTTATTCGTGTTGTATTTGTGTAGTCATTTTTCTGGATTCTATATTCTGCTCCATTGATCCGTATGCTTCTCCCTTCACCAAGATCACACTATCTTGATTACTGCTGTAGTTTCCCTACTACTATACAACTTTCAAACTTACTTAATTTATAAAGCTCCTCTCCTGTCTGAAAGCTCTGACAGGGCAGGCTAGCAGGCAGAAGTCAAGTCCTCCGGTTTACAGTTCAATCCCCAGCACATATCTGGTAAATGACAAGTACTGACTACATTTTTGGCAAATGAATTAGAAAATGAATCTTAGAGACTGGTTAAATGAATAAATAAATCATATTTGCATTGGTGATTCTGTTTCCTTGGGTCTGGCAAGCTGTTGAGAATGTCACAGAGGGACAAAAGGAAAGAGAAGATTCAATGCAGGTGGCAGGCGGGTGAGTGAATCCTCAAGAGAGCTGAGAAATCAGCATCAGTGTGTTCTTTGGGGTTCATATCATGACTCCTCACTTGCCTCTGGCTCCATGCTTTTCCCTATTGTCTGTTCTTTTTGTCCTACAGAGTCTGCAGTCCCACCACCAAGGACTCCTGGACTTGTCAAATTATGTCAAAAACATTCAACTTACCCACTTGGGAATGATGTAGGTAAATCCCTTAGCATATTCTAGAGCCTGAACTGTGAAATGTGTTCAGCAAATGTTCCTTAACTACTATTTTTAGTTGTCAAGTGATAAGATAATTGAATTTTTCCTTGACACTGAAAATCACTCTATTCATTCATTTACTTATAAAAATATGCCTCCATTTGCTAGGATTTATTGACTATGTCCTGCATGCCAAACATTTTGTTAGGAGCTATAGATACACCAAATAACAGGGAAAATGCAATTCTACCCTCCAGAGTAAATTATTTGAAGAAGTTCAACCAATATGCTCCACTTGCCTAAATTTATGCACTGTCAAGACCTTAGTTCAGGTGAGTATGCATTTGATTTGGAAGTAAAACAATATTTCTCCTTTAAAACAAACACACAGTTCAGATTTGGACAAGGTGGACATGTACTAAAAAAAAAAAAAAGAAAAGGCTAATGATGGAGGATCTGTGTAGGGGACCAAGGGAAAAATGAGTGAGGGAGGTACCTTCAAAGGTCCTCCAGCTCCAGGATATATTTCTGGGCTTTTTTCCCACTCCAATAAATATGCAGAATGATCAAGTAATACACACACACACACACACACACACACACACACACCCTACTAACCTTTCTTTCTTAATGTGGTTAATAACTGACTTCTGCCAACTCTCAACTGAAAGCTGAGGGGGCAGGAGTATTCAGTGAAACCTTTACCAACTAGACAGAATTATTTTCAAGGCCCACACCAAGTAGTTTAAATTTAAAAATTCCCTCTCAATCAAACTTTCCCATATCTGTGGCACTGCTTCTGTGTGCGCATTCCTTGGCCTTCTGTAACTATCATTTACTAGCCAAAGAAGGTTTTTAGTCCCCTCCCTTAGAGTGAATTAGAACACATTGGTTTGCTGCCTCGTGTTATTCCCTTCCCACTGGCTAGGAAGAAATGGAGTTAGGTAATAGAGGAAGCTAATTAGATATTTTTCTCTTTAAAATCTGTTTCATATTTTCAATACTTTGATCTCACTTAAGCTGCATCCTTAGCTAATTAACAGCAAAACAATTAAGTCACTAAGCTGGCTGTTGAAAATATAAGTTTCCCAGCAAAGTCAATTCATTACACACGGACAGCCATGGTCTTCAAAATCAATTTCCTGCAAAGACTAATAAAACAAACTGCTTCTTCTGAATATCCGCCTCTGAGATGTATCCAGTTCTGTTTACAGTGATAAAAATCTTCCCAGTGGAATATCCCTCTGATGCTTGTAACCTCACAGTAAACATGGCAAGTGGGCTGATTTGCATCATTCCTGCAAACCAAGTCAAAACATCAGGACTGGCTCCTCAGCTCTGGGATCAGCAAATCCAGTAAGATTCACCATTACCACAGATTATGTACTTCATATAATTTGAGGCAAGCACAGAAATCTTAGAAGCACTGTGCTAATATTTACGAAAAGTGAATCTGCAGAGTCATACACCAGTTTTGCAGAGATTTATCTTCTTTATTTCACCCTAGAGAAAAGTCTAGCTTTAAATGCTAAGTAGTACTTACACGGAAATGATAAATTCAACTTTCCCCTCTTCTGTCATATTTCCAGCAGGCTAAAGTTTAGTTTGCAAAATGCACCGGTCATAACTTTCTCTTCTTCATTTGCAAGGATAATAAGGGTAACAATCCACTGACCATATATGAGAAGTATCTGCTTTAGTGTGGAGAAATTTACATCAATCAGGGCAAAGTTACAACGCAGAACATAAGTTAGTAGCCAACAAAGAGCTCGCACGTCCTGGATGAAGACTCCATTGCAGAACAACCATGCTGAACACTGTAATTGTTTGCTCCATTGGTTCATTCATTAAATAATTCATTCAACAATTACTTATTGAGTACAATGTGCCAGGCCTGAAGCAGGTGTTGGTATATGATGGGACAGCTGAAGCAAGACCCAAGTAAAAAAATGACTCTAAGTCTTGTGATAAAATGCCTCATTTATTGTACCATCATTAAATTATTCAGCAGCCAACAGACACCTGTTGTGTATCCAGCCCTACTTGCGGGTTTATAATTTCATACTAAGTCAGAAAGTATCTTTCTGAAGCTCATTTCTAGCAGGCAGAAAAGCCCTCCTGAAAGCCTGGAGGAAGCCAGTTTCAGCATTAGTGAAGTTCAGTGGTTCACTGGCCCATTGCGCTAACGTGCATGCTCATTGTCAGAAAGAAGGAAAGCAGTTTCCAGCTAAGTAAGCAACCAGCTGACAGTACGTAGTTGTTGAGTGCTCACCCTGTGCCCAGCGTTGTGTTTGGTTCTTTCCTTCTTCCTAGAGAATAGGTGGACATTGTAAGAATCTAGTGAATTGCCCGTGCATGTGCAGTGTGAATGGTGAATATAGCAATTTCTGACTGAGACCAGTGAAACAGAGAGCCTGCTTTTTGGACACTTATTAGGAAATGGTACAATAGGTACATATATTATAAACAAATGGTTTATGACAAATAAACAAGTGGTATCTTACTAGCAAATAGTTCACCCATGAGCCCTGATTATTTCAAATGGGTAGGATTTCCTTTTACTTTGTTTTTAAAATATTTTTCATTGATCTACAGTACTCAATTTACAGTAGAAATGGGAGCTTATAATGGTTAGCAAAAAGGGTGAAAATTTCACTAACTTAAAGAGGATACTTAAAAAATATTAACGAAAAAAACATTTGGGATTTACTTCAGTCACCATACAAGCTTTTACAGGACTCTGGGGATTTGATAAATTTTCTAATAATGTATATTCTAGGAATTAGAAGGCACAGTTGCTGGGCTGAGTACATTGTTAGACAAACTCATAATTTCCCATTAATTCTAATTGCATAAAATTACAGCATTTGCCACGAACGACTGGCCTTTAAAAATCCAGTTTCTCCTTGAGAACATACTCTTAAGTGAAATAAATTAGACATGCATGAGTATACATCGAATTTTTTCTCTGATATGAGAAATCATAAGAGTAAACAAAGACAAAAATATGTTTTAATAGATATTGTGGAAAAGAAAGATAATATCCAAGTGAGAAGAGAACCAGAAAGGGAGGAGGGGGAAAAGAAGGAAGGGAAAAAGAAAAGAAAAGAAAAAGAGGAAAAAAACCAGGAAAATGCAAATAAAGCCATTGTAAATAAGGAGGGGAGGGGGGTTGGGAGGTGGGGTGGGGAAGGGGGGAACCAAGATATACCATGTACAGGTACAAATTGACTATGATGAATGTGATCGTTATGTATATCCACAATGTACCAATACATGTTCTTGGTAAATAAATAATTTAAAAAATCCAGTTTCTAAAGTAGAGATTTCAAATGTGTTTAATTTATGAAGTATGCTGTAGTTTGGACCTTAAATGTCTCCCAAAGGACTATGTGTTAAATCTTTCTTGGCCACCAGTTTGTGGCTCTATTGGGTGGTGATAGAGACTTTGAAAAGTGGAGCCTCTTAGGAGGTCATCTGGTCACAGGTGGATGCCTTTGAAGTGGACAGTGGGGCCCCAGCCCCTTCCTCTTCCACTCTTTTTATCTGCTGGCCACAAGGCAAATGGTTTTGCTATGCCAGGTGCTCCCACTGTGGTACCAGAGGCCTAAAACCAACTGATCTGCCCAATTATGGACTGAAATCTCCAAAAATATGGGCCTAAATGAAACTTTTCTCTTTATAAGTTGATCATCTCTGGTGTTTGTTACAGTGATAAAGTGCTGACTAACACAAGGCATTCCAGCAAAGTGTGGGAAAAGGTGAATGGGAGACAAATTTTAAAAGAAATGCAAGAACCAGTAAAGTTCTAGGGGTTGGAAAAAATATTAGAGGGCATCTAGTGCCACCTTTTGCCCCAATTTTCTACAGCATCTTCTGTAGCATATTATTTAGTTCTTATTGCCAAAACTAGATGGAAACTTTTGGTCCTTTCATTAAGGCTTGGAAATTATTTTCACTGGGCTTCACTGAAAAGATCTTTCTGACAGCACGTTTGTCAAGTCTTCTCAGGGTTAGCTCTTAATGATGTTGGAGGCCTAGTTGTTAGAAATGATCATAACTGTATTGATGTCAGTGGAAACACAAAGAAGTGATAATAATAAATAGTGTCTGATTGTAAAGATTGTGCTAGAGCCTATAAATGATGGAAACCAGGGATGCTTCCTGTCTGCAAGCATCTAATAAAATGTTATGAATTCTGCCTCAAAGAGGTTAAGATTGATGGTATACTGTCTAGCCTGGAGTTTTCCAAGTGCTGTTTTGATTCCGGCTGCAAAATTTCAAGTAAGTATGTGTGTTAGTCAGTATTCACTAGAGAAACAGATATAATGCTAGATAAATGGGTATGTAAGAGCTTATAGATTGGCTTACAAGGGCTTCTGACAAAGTCAGACATGGAAGAGTGCCAAAGGTCCATCTATGCACTGAAGATCCGAAGGGCCCAGCTAAAGGTCTGGAGGTCAGAAGGATCCAGGTGAAGGTCCGGAGCTCACTGCGATGGAAGCTGAAGAGACTATGTTGGAAGCCAGGAGATTATGTCCTAGTAAAGATGGAGCTCCTCCAAAGGAACCAAAGCTGATCCAAAGAAACCAGACCAGGTCTGTCCCTCTTCATTTCCCTTTTATTCTATCTGAGTGATGGCTGCCCGGGGTGGATCTTCTACATCAGGGTGTGGAACTGTGAGCCAATTTAGTAAAGCTTCTCTTACAAGTTGACACAATCAATCGACCATCACAGTATACTTGTTTTGGGGTGGGTTGTTGGAGTATAGAACACAGGTGATATTTTTGCTATGTATAAAACTAAAATGAGGCCACAATGGTCCAGCTTGTACTTATTAGACTTCAGTAGGAATGAATGAACACATATATCCTTAGATGTGCAGTTGAATTAAAACTTTAGGCATGAAATGCACTATTTCTATTTAACTGCTCTGTGTAAAGTGCCACCAAGCAGACTGAGCTCCCTCTGTATTTTCTAGAGAAATCAGACCTTCCATGTATCCAGTACAAGAAAGGGTACAACTTCCCATTGAGTAGAGCTCAAAAATGCCCACAAATGTCCAAGACAGGAACATTCAGGATGAGAAAGAAACCAGAGTCAGACCTACACAATCACTGACCGACCTCTCCAAGTTTTGTTTTCCTTATGTTGGGCTCACATTACTATAAAGTAGCGATACCTGACCACATTCAGTTGCATAAAGTACACACAGCACAGAGCTTTGAGGGCAGGAGTGCAGGCAGTGGAGGCACACAGACCAGGTTTCTATGAGGTGTGATCTAGAAATACTATATTTAATTTTTTTTTAAAGTTTTACAGTAAAAAACACATTGTGACTATCCCTCTTAAAATACTCCTCCTCACTTCCAATGCACTTACCCTATTGTTCTTGCCATTTCCTAAAGTAGTTCTGGAAGTCTTCTTTTGTGAGTCTCTCTAGCTGTGCTGTTCCGGCTGCCTCAAAGTCTCGAATCAGTTCAAAGTGTTTACCTTTCATGGTCATTCTGACTGGTCATTCGAAGATCTAGAAGTTCCATGGGTGCCAGATCTGGAGACTAAGGTGGTTGAGGACATACTATCCGGACAGAAATTGTCACAAATGTTTTAAATGGATTCAGGACACCATGACAGCCATGAGGGCATAACTAGAGACACCCATGAAAGATCACTTTCAGAACTGCCTCATAAAGTGGCAAGATTGATGGGATAAGTGTGTTGGAAGTGGGAGTATTTTGGTAGAGACTAATGACAATATATCTTTTACTGTAATAAATTTTAAATTTTTTAATTCAAAAATTCACAGTATATTTTGATCACACATTCTCAGGTCTGCCCCTTACAAGGTTGTCACCCTAAAGTCATTTATTAGCTTCCCTGAGTCTCAGTTTTCTCCTCTGGAAAAGAGGTTCTACACAGTAATTACTTCAAAAGACTGTTTTGAGGACCAAATTCTATGAAGTGGAAAATGCACACAGGTAAAGCATTAAATACTGGTTTTAAATCCAAAGTGCCTTGCCCACTGCTAGGCACAGAAATCTCTCTTTAACGGCTGGCTGACATAGGAATATACCGAGACACTCTGCTAAGCTAATCTGGGTAACGAAGTTCTCACGAGCGCCTCTTGTAAATAAACTGTAAGAGTGTCAGTGTGAAGATGTTGTGGGCGATGGAGGTGGGGTGGGGCATGCCCTCCTCACTTCTGATGCTCTTTTATTCTTTAAGGGATGATTATCAGAGCCTGATGCTTTAGCAATCACTGATAGCCCTTAACATTACAAACATATAAAACCAGAAACCCAGCGGTCTCTTTTAATAATTTGTTCAATCTCATTAAATTATTGATTCAAGCGTCATGGTGCAGGAAAAATATATAAATTTTTAGGGATGTTTCCATATATTTGGGTCAATATTTAAAAAGGAAATTACTGAAATTTAGTAACAAGCAGCCTCTTGTGGCCCCTTGTTTCCATTTTCTAAGTGGGCACTCTGCTTGTGACTTCACAGAAAAGATGAATTACTAGTTTCACAATATTCAGGAAACAGACTCTATAATACAGCTTATGTTCAAGACTGTGGTTCCAAAAACTAAAATGTTTTGGCTTGCAATAGCGGCTCTGCCAGGGTACTAGTGTGTGACCCTGAGCTGCAGCCACATAGCCTTCATAAGCCTCAGGCTCCTCATCTACAAAATGGGGCTAGGAGTAGTCACCTTGTTGGATTGTTTTGCAGATTCTCTCAGTGAATTGTCTGGGTAGGAATTCCACTGAATGCCAGCCATCATTATCATCTTAGTTATTAGCTACTTCCCCCAAGCTACCTCTCCATTTAAACTGTTGCAGTAAAAGGTTATTACATATTAACATAATAAGATTCTCACAACCTGGTATTTTCTAATAAAGTCACTCACGCACCACACCACGTTTCGGGCTACGATGGACTACATATAACTCAGTGGTCCCTCAAAACTCTAAATGTGCTGAAAAATTCTTACCCCTCTGTGAGTGCACAGCTGTTGTAACATTGTAGCACCACAAATTACTCAGGGATTTGAGGTGGGGCTGGTGTGAAGGAAGCTACTGCGCTGCCAAACATGAAAGCACGGTCCATTCAATTAGGTTCAGAACAAAATAATGACAATAACGAACAATTATGTTACTAGCGTATGTGTTTAATACATTTTATTTATTAGAGCATAGTCATTTTACTTATCAAAATAAGTTCACTGTAAAACAGTATGCCGTGTTACCTCGGCATAAATCTCATACATCTTGTACTGAGCATGACCACATCTAGTGACTGACTCATCCCGCATAAGTGCTCTATGATGTTCATACGATTAAATTTCTATGGACACATCTCCCAGAATGTATCCCAGTCATTAAGTGACACATGACGGCATATCTTTCTTAAAAATGGTCTTCTGTTAGACAGGCTCGCTTGGATATCATAGTGTGTTTAACATGGAACAACAACAACAACAAAAAGACACTAACCTCATCCTTACCTGGAAGTGCTCTGGGCAAGTATTTTCCAGTGGAGACTTACAGTAGTGTAGAGTAGTAGGGAGCAGTGTCGTGCATTCAGGCAGAAACTCTGCTGTCTGCGGAGCCAGGCCCCCTCCAGCCCTGTGGGGCTGCACACGAAACTCTCTCTTAGGCGCCCATCTGGTTCTAATCATCCCATTTCCTGTCTCTGGAGTGTATACTGTGAACACTGTATGAATTGATGCTTGCATGGGATTCTTCACATAACTCTGTCTTTTTAAAAGAGGGCCTCTTTCTTCCAAATATCCCTAAGGAGATAAAACCCAGTGACTTTGGAGTCAGAGACTTGGACTTAAATGCCAACTCTGCTCCCTTACAATCTAGATTACTGAACTTCTTTGAGTTCTGCTTTTCTTGTTGGTGAAATAGGGAGTTAACATGTGTAAAGGACTTAGTAGAGGGTTGCCACATAATAAACACTCAATAAATATTAACTATTTTGAGAGCCTGCTTTGTAAGTAGTCATAGGGGGTGAAATAAACAGTGGTTAGAATAAGGATACTCTGGGAAAGCTACTGTCAGTTGTGATGAAATCATTCTTTCTTGTAAAATATAAATGTAGAGCAACAGAGTCCCTCTTCCACTACCCTTAGCTATAACTTCACTGTATTGGCCCCTAGTAGGGTAAATTAAAAACTCCAAAACCAGTTTAGCTCTTTGGAACAATTTCATAATACCTTAATTTTACAGAACAATTCCAAAGTAGTCCCTATTGGTAAAAGAATAAGTATATGGAGGTAAACACTGCTTACTATCCGCACAAGGAACGCAAAAGTGTATTTGAAGACTTACTCTGTCAGTGAAATAATCTTCTTTAAATGAAATAGATGCCCTGATTATAGATTCCATCATTACCTTTTAATATATTCCTCTCTGTTCCTGATACATACATACCTTTTCTGTTTCTTAAACTGGTTTCTTTCTAGACTAGGAGAAGCAGTGAATATTGAGGACAGTCTTTCTTAGCTACTAAGAAATTTAGTTCTCTGAAGAAGCCAGAAACATTTGCCATTGGGCTAATGTATGGCTTTTCTGAAATGTTTAGAAGTTATATATGAATATGAAGAACTGGCAACCTGAAGTTCAATTAATGTTCAAATGTTTCTGCATGCATCTTTTTTCCCTTGAGGTCCTTACAGATATACCTGGGCCAGAGAGCCAGTTTCCGGTGTCACTCAACAAAAACCCAGCACAGAGTACATACCCGACAAACAGTAACTACGATTATTAATATAGGTATTCAAATACATGTGTGCAAGTTGAGAAGTGGAGACTGGCCTGTTGAGCGTAAGACCGGAATTGGACGGATTGGCAAGAGAAGGGTCTGGTGGCCATAAAAAGCCCTTTCCAAGGCCTCAGATCTCTGTTGATCACTTTTCCTTTCTTTTACTAACAAAGGTTCAGAGTTTGCTTCAGTTATCTCAGTTCCCAAACAACTCATTTTCAGAGTGGAAGGGAAATTCAGAGAAATCAATGAGAAGGGTCAAGCAATGGCCTGATTTCCAGTGCAGAGGAGGATTCCCTTGTGTGAGGAAAAGCTTATTCCTCGCCTTTCTGAGAATCGACACATTTGGGAACTGTTAACTACTGAGACAATTTCTAAATCAATGCTTCAACTCTGATCCAACCAGAAAGTAGAATAAAGCAGTAGCCTCTGTAGACATTTGGGGAACTGAGACATTGTACAAGTTCAAGATGAAGTAGTTCTGATACATAACTTGACAGTATGAAATTTCACTCCTTTAGTAAAGCAGAATGGCTAAGAACAGTGACTTTAGGGCCAGACTGACGCAAGTTTGAGTCTAGCTCCAACACTTACTGGCTAAGTGACTTTGGATGAGTCACTTCTTGGAGCTCCACTTGACTCACTTTAAAACTGGAAGAACAATATAGCAAGAGGAGATGGTAAGGGCTAAGGAGATGCTGCCCACAAAAGGCCCAATTGGGGCCTGGCTTGTATAAAATGCTGAATGCATAGGAACTATGAACGTTGGCACTCTGGTTCTTAAATACTTGGTCTGATTTCAGAGTCTAGTGTTTGTTTCACTGATCAGGACAGTCAAGAGATGCTATGATTGCAATAATTAGACTCAGAACTGACTGAAACTCATCCCCTCATGGCCAGAAGTAGGATGCAAGAGCAGGTGGATTTAAAACCTTTCCCTATATTGTATCGGAATAATAATTAGAGATACAGTAGTATCTTTCTCGGGTTTACAGAGTTTTAAAGGCTAAACTACATAAACCACACGACAATGCTACTCACAAAAATGATCAGCATGCAGTTAATAGTCTCTATCATATATTATTACTGTGCACCTAGATGTCTGTTGGGTGGCTTCTGTGCGACAGGAACTGTTTTAGGGACTCCTTCAGGACAGATGGGCAATGCCTAGAAGATTGATCCCTGGAGGTCCTGCAAAACTTGCTGTCTTTTATTTCAGCAACCAGCTAAAAGTTTTGACGAAGTGCATGTTTTCCACACTTATGCTCAAGGTAATCCCAGAATGCGTGATGCTTCTGAAGTCCTTTGCCAACATCTAAGTTTCCAGGGACTACTTCAAACCAGAAAGGACATATTTATTACCATGTCTAAAACCTGAGATAATCAGAGGGAGACTCTGACTCAGACTGAGAAGAAAAGCAAAAAATAGGAAGCTGTGATGGTTACACTTAACTGTGTCAATTTGACTGGCCGAGGAGCCACTCAGAGGATTAGCGGAGGACACGTCTGGCTGTGTCTGGGTGGGTCACGGAGGTGTAACCTTGAGTACCGTGTCTGGTCCTTCACCCCTTCTTTTCTGGCACTGCTCCCCTGCTCTGCTTCCTGGCCACTTCAAATTAAACATCTTCACTTTGTCACACTCTTTCACCATGTTTCTGAACAAGGATTGGATCCTCTAAGACTGTGAGTCATACTAAACCTCTTTTCCTTTAAGTTGTGGATTCAATTATTATGTCCTAGCAATGGGAAATCTGACTGATACAGAAGCCAAGTAAGTAGCGCTGGATGTCAAACAAAAGAAATAAGGGAGAACGTGGAGGGAGCAAAAGAAAGGATGAAGTCAAGGTGGAGACCACGGGTGTCTGAAGACGACTTTTATGTAATACAACTGCATGGTGCAAGAGTGGGACTTTTGACTTAAAGTGACTGAGTAGGACCAGACTCAAAGTGATATTTATATTTTTCAGTGAGTTTTGAGCCTCCCATTTTTTAGATGAGGTCCAGGTCTTAGAGGTTGTGAAAACAGTTCTGAGAAATAACTGATTACCAATTCATTCTTATTTCTGTTTGCCTCATATAGCAAAACCAAGTCTAAACTCGTTGACCTCTAAAGCATTTGCTTGGTCAGCATGATTCACGCTAAGAAGCAAGCCATATGGCACTGGAGGGCTTAATCTGGATGCTAGTCACAGGCGTGTGTTTTCGTCAGCGTGCCCCTAGCACATTACTGCTGACCGAGACTGTAAATGGGCTAATGAGGTAAGATACCCTGGATGAGCCTGTGTAGGAGTAAAGTGGCTGGTCTGTCAGTTCTCCATATTAAACATTAAGGAGAAAAGGTGAAAATGAATGACTTTGAGATGGTCTTGAATTAAATGCTCTCTGCAAGCAAAGAAAGGAGTTACAATTCAGAGGCTCTGCTCATACAACAGAAGTGAAGGCTTCATTTTGAAGTGACTGGGAAAACCAATGCCAAATCGTTAAGTTGTTCTTTAACAAGCACTGATATGATTGCGTGAGATGATAAGCAAATGTTCGAGCAATTGCTGCAAAGAAAAATCCAAACCAGGTACATGGCACTGAACCGGCAAACGTAACCATTTTGTTGCTTAAGCTTTTGGCTTGTCATCCGATCAAGGTCAGTCCCTTCCTAGTTCAGTAACTTCATACCACGTAACATCCCCCACTTTTCCCCAAAAGACTCCTCCTGGCTTCATTTAAAATATTATTTGGTATGGAAACCATCATCTGTCTGCGTAATAATTTCCTTGCAAATCCACCCAGCCCCATTGTCTATCATTCCCTTCTCCATCTTCTCTTGGAAGAACATCAACTCAGGTGAACATCGTCAGCCTTGTCTAGCTTTACAGCTGAGCAGATGAGTGTTACCAGATAAACTCACAAAGTAAGATATCTTTACCTTAATTCATATTATACTTCTGTTAGGTACTCCATGCCCTCCAGTAACCCTACTGGAGAAGATTGGTTTTCTCATTTGCTGACCACTATGTTGTGACTTCTCCCATAACTTTCCCTCATGTTTCACTGAGAAATTAGAAGTTACTGGGGAAAATACCCCTCTTTTAACAACTGAAGGACCAACACGACCTACATGTGCAGTCTAGAAGGCTCTCCTACTTTCCTCCAGGGAGGGGGTTGTGCTCCTCTTCTCAAAGCCAGCCCTGACCCACGTGCTCCAGAGCTCCTTCTCCTCCCTTCCATTGCTTGCTCCTGTTTTTTACTGGTTCATTTCTCTCTGCAGTCAAACACGTTCCAATACCCCCCATCATAAAATCAACAAATAACAAAATCAAAACTTGCCCTCGACCTCACATATTCTTCTACATGTGGCCCTATTTCTCCATTCCCTTTTATATAAACTTCTCAAAAGAGTTGTTTAAACATACTAATAACACTTTCTAATCTTCAGTTGGCTTCACTCTCATTAAGTAACAATGTTACTGCTTCAGATTTAGCCACTGAAACTGTGCTCCTCAAGGTCTTCAGTAATTTTCCTTTGACCAAAGCAGTGTCCTTATTATAGCTGATCTCTTAGCAGCATTAAGCACAACATTCTCTCCTTTCGGACGCAGGTGCCTCTCTTGGCTTTCACGATGTTTTTCTCTCCTCTTAGAGTTTGTACTTCATTGGCTACTGTCTTTCAGTACTCCTGCTGACTTTCATGTCCAGTACATCTCTATATGTGATGGTCTTCAGGGCTCAGTCCTGGCTTCCTTCTCATTTTCTCTCTCCGGGGTAGGGAGACGGTGCTTTATTAATTCTAATGGACTTAAATACCAGGCTTAGGCTAATGACACCTAAATTTATTTTACTAGTCTATGTCTGTCTTTTAAGCCTTGCTCACATATTCATTTTGATCTTACTATTCTATTTGTATGTCCCATGAGCATCTCAAACTTAATATAAGCAAAATGGAACTCTTGGTTTTCCATCCAAATCTATTTCTATTAGCACTTGGTCATCTTTGTATCAGTAAATTGTACCATCATCCACCTCATTATTCAAGCAAGAATCTTGATAGCCACTTTTTTTTTTTTTTTTTTTGGTGCTGGGGATCGAACTCAGGGCCTTGCACTTGCTAAGCAAGCACTCAACCACTGAGCTAAATCCCCGACCCCCAATAGGTAACTTTGATTCCTGCTTTCCTTCACGTTTTATATCAAACCAACTGGAAATGCCATCAATTGTATCTCTAAGAGTAGCTCCATCTGTCCACCACTGCAATCTCAATGGGCACAGGCCTTGTCTGAGACATTATTACCTCTCCCTTGGATGACTTCCTCCATTTGTGCCTTGCTTTGCCGTTCTCCATGCAGCATCAAAAGAGACCTTTTCAAGAAGCCTCCCGGTCATTTCCAATTACATATATAATAAACTACGAGGCCCCTGGATAATCTAGTTTCATCTTTCTTCTTCCATTCTTATAAAACTCTCCTTACCTACTATGCCATAGCTATGCTGCTATAACAATTTCAAAAACACCAAGCTCTTTCTAACCATAAGATTTTGCCCACACTGTCTCTACACTCTTGCATCACTCATTATCTACCTTCAGGTCTCAGGTTAAATTCGGCCCCTTAAAGAAGCCTGTCCAGGCTGCTCTCCCTGCAACAGGGATTTGCCTTCTTCTGCCTCAGTACTGTGTTTGCTTCCCTACTGAGAATAAGGGTAAAGAAAGCCCCCAAACAAGGATCACATTTTCCTATTCATCATTGTATGGCCAGCTTGTAGCAAAGTCCAGGAACAAGACAATTGATTAATGATACATTTTAAATAAAAGAGAAGGCTTTTTATAAGAATCTAACCTACATTGGGTCATTAATAGCATGAGAAATGTCTTGCGTTTTCTCACACCCACTACACTGTGATCAATGAGGAAGCAGTCTGACCATTCCCTTGAACTGGATTTTAGTAAGATGCCAAACTGCCAAACTACCTCACTCATCACTAGTTGGCAGTGATACTGAGGAGTATGCTTATTTATTTTGAGCTAACATTTGTAAAGCACTTTGTATTGTGAACCAGGCTAAAAATTTTTGACTAATTTTCTCACTTAAAATTTAAAATTTAGGGACTGGGGCTTTAGCTCAGTGGTAGAGCGCTTGCCCAGCAAGCACAAGGCCCTGAGTTTGAGCCCCAGAAAAAAAAATTTAAATTTAAAGCAAGCCCATGAAACAGGTATTCTTGGTTACCATTTTAGGCACATTTTCAAAATTCTGTATAAAATTTTAGAAGGGAGTAGACCTCCTGAAAATCTGTAGACGAGGTTACAGAAGCCAAACACAATCATAACAGTGACCTCCAAATTGGAGTCCTCCCACTTAATGTTTTTGAGGTGCACAAAAAGAATATTACAATGTCTGTGTATCTATAAATAAAAATGAATTAAGCTTTGCTAGTATACAGGTTGACATGGCTTCATGTCACATGGACTTCAAGGTATTGTGAAAGAAGCATAAAAGATGCTCTGTAGTATGAAGAAAGCAGAGTCTGGTGCAGATTTAGGACTGTGATTTTTTTGTTTTCCTTCAGGAATGATGAATGGCTTTAATAAATTCCTCCAGGAAATATGAAGACAATACTTAATGCAAACATAAGTGAATGAGAAAATGGCCACTTGTCACCTCTCATACTGCTAGTATAAGCTCTTCATCAGCATTATGAATTTAAAAATTAGGATCACTGCTGTGGTCCAAATTGTGTCCTCCCACCCAATTCACATACTGCAGCCCTATCCCACAATTTCACTTTAACAGAAGATAAGGTAATTTTGAGGCAATTATGGTTAAATGAAGCCATAACCAGGGTCCTCTAATTCATTAGGACTATGGCCTTGTAAATAGAGGAAGAGAGAAATCAATTGGTCTGTCTGTCTGTCTGTCTGTCTGTCTGTCTCTGCCACTTAAGGACAAAACGAAAAGACAGCCATCTGGCAGCCAGGAGGAGATATGTCAGCAGAGCCACCCCATGCTGGCAATCCTCATGTGATGTAACAGTCAACAACAGAACAACATATACCAAGAGGAGCGGACTTGTTTTGCCTGATGTGGTATTGTTGAAATACTACAATAAAAACAATGTGGTGACGAAGTAGAAAACAGTTTTTTGTACCAAAATACTTCTGGGACATTATGTAGACAAAATAGTGACAATTTGAAGAAACAACTTTTTGAACAATGACAGAATAGGAATTTTGTTTGACAGCCAGGTGAAAGTACAGATGTTTCTAGTATGTCTTAATACATGTTATTTGCTAGATTATATTTCAATAATTACAAAGAGAATTGCATTTTTCTGGTATGTCATTAAATTCAAAATAACAAAAGAAGGTATGTTTTTGAGTGAATAACTTCTATAATTAAAATGATTTATGAAGAAAATATTTAAGTATATTACTGAAAGAGTGGCTCCCGTGATGAATTTTTTTAAAAGTTTCTTGGGTAGTTTTGCATGAATAACACCCAAATTGGAATCCATTTATTGCATTGTTTAGAGGTAATACAGACAAAAAGTCATAACCACAAAAAGTACAAATGGTTATACTGATGTGCTTCATTTTAAAAATTAAAATTGAAAAAATTTTCAAAATCAAGACTAAGAAATATAATAGAATCTGTATGCTACTTTGTAATAAGATGGAGAAAGACAACAATAACATTGGGTTTTTTTTTGTTGTTTGTTTGTTTTTACCAGTCAGAGATACACTAAGAGTTGTGAAACTTGAAATTATATATTTTTCTTTTATAAAAACATAAAGGTAAAAAAATTTGCTGATCTTTTCTGTAATGACGAGGGCCATTAGTTGAAATTTACTAAACAGACGTTTTTTGATATAAGCATGCTTAATCTATCCCTTCACTGGTAAAATTGACATTTTAATAATGTGTGGAGAAGAGTGTTTTACACAAAAAAAATCTTATTTTAGATAGAACTTTGGGAAAATAGATATTTGGAAATGTTTCCATTGTTTTCTGATTCTGTAGTGTAACATGATGATGAGCCATCTCTAAAAAGTCTCCTATCTGAATACTTTTAAAAATCAGAAGCAGAGTATAGTAGTTTTCTGTGGCTAAAACAAATCACCAGAAATTTAGCAGTTGAAAGCAACACGCATTCATTATCTCACAGTGTCCCTAGGTCAGGAGTCTGGGTACAGTTTAGTATCTGCTGCCTAGGATCTCTCAAGGCTGCAATTAAGGTCTCAGCTGGACTATGCTTTTATCCGGAGGCTCAACTGGGAAACAATCTGCTCCCAAGTTCGTTCAGGTTGTTGGAAGAATTCATTTCCTGTGACTATCAGACAGAGGGTGCAGGCTATTTGTGGACTGGTAGCTAGAGGCCACATGCAGGTCTAGAAGCTGCTGCAGCTCCGAGAGGTGACCCACAGTTCCGTCCTATGAGCCTCTGCAACACACCACACACTTCCTCTAGATCTCATGATCTCTTCTGCAGTATATCGAGAGAAAGTCTTTAACAGCGCAAAGCACACATGAGGGCGACATCCCATACATTCGCCCTGTATAGTTGGTTGGAAGCACATCACATGTCAAGTCCAAATCCAAGGAAAGGGATTTTTTCAAGGGCAAAAATATTGTTGTCTGGAGTGGAAAAACCATCAAGGGTCTCCTTAGGGTCTGACACACAGAATTTCAAGTCACTTTATAAATATTCATTAAAAAGGTGTTCAGTAAACTTTGAATACGTTTGTTAAAAATACAAGAATAAAACCGAAAGAATCACTGACATCAAGGAGGTGCAAATTGCTAAAATATTATCAAGACTTTCACATTTTTGGTGGACATGGCTGGGAATGAAAAATGGTATCATGATTTCAAGTGCAGCCAATAATGCACTCTTTAATTTAGATCTATTTATCTTCAGGACAGATCATATTTTTCCAGCTTGACAGCCATTAAAACTAAGGTTTAGAATAAACAGAATCAAGTGACAGATCCTTCAATTGCTGAATTACACACTTTAAAACTGTTAAATCAAGTTTTTCAAACATAATAATGTTTGTTCTATCACACTGTATTTATTAATAATATGGTGTGTGTGGGGGGGGTACTGGGGATCAAGCCTAGGGGTACTGTACCACCAAGCTATAGCCCCAGCCCTTTATAAAATTTTTCATTCTCTATTTGAGACAAAGTCTTACTAAGTTGCCCAGGCTGGCTTTGAACACGTGATCATCCTGTCCTAGCCTTCTAAGTAGCTGGGATTACATGTGTGCCTCACCATGCTTAGAGATAGAAAAATTTTGACGTGATCAGTAGATGAGAACGTTAAGAATGTTTTTATTTTGTCTACCTCATCCTCTTATCCTGATTTGTACTTTTGTTTGCTTGTTTATAATATATAATTATAACGTATTTCATATGTAGAGTTTCTAAAGATTATATATTACATATAATATATATTACATATAATATATAACACAACACATATATCACATATATATTACATATAATATACATTACATATATTATACATTACACACATAAAATATATATTACATATTATATATTACACACATTATATATCACATGTAATATATTACACACAATATATGTAATATAACATAAATATTACACATATAATAAATGGCATATAATATATTGCACATATAATATATGTAATATATGATATATTACATATTATATTACACATATGATATATGTAATATATCATATATTACATATTATATTACATATATCATATATGTAATATATAATATGTGCTACATATATGTAATGTATATAATATATATTACATATATATATTTGGGGGATAGATGCTTATTTTTTCCTAATAGGCTTGTCACAGAGCAAGCCTTAGAAAACCCTTATACCTACTGCACTTACTCTGCCCTACCTCTGCCACGTGTGGCTAGAGAGTACTTGAGATGAGGCTAGTGCAAAATGTGTTGTATTGCCAGTGCAAAATACACAGCAGTTTTTTTTTTTAAATTAAGACAATTTATTTAGAAGACAATTTATTTAAAAGTAGTGAAAAAGGGAGAAAGGGAGATGATAGATAGCTACTCGATGAGTAGGGAGCATTCAAAAGCAAAATACTCCTTTCGAGCAGTCTTCTAAGACTTAGTTTAAAAATGTGAAATATTTCATTAGAAATTTTTTGTATTGATAGCATAGTGAAATATATTCTGAGAAAGAAGGGGAAAACAGAAAGGCAACAAAGGAAAGAAAAGGGAAAGGGAAAATATGGAAAATTATGAATAAACTTGCTGTAAATAGGGAGGGAGGGAACAGAGGGGAGGGGTGGGGAAGAGGGGGGAGAACCAAGATGCATCATGTACAGGTACAAAATAAATGTGATGAATGTGACCATTATATGTAAAATGTACCAGTACATGTTCTTTGTTTAAAATAAAAAAAAGAAATATATTCTGTGTATATTGGGTTAAGCAAAATAAATTATCAAAATTCATTTTGCCTTTTTCTTTTTCTTTCTAACATGACTATTAAAAAAAAATAAAATTACCTGTGTGGTTTGCATCGTATCTGTTGGACAGCGCCACCCTGCATAGAGGATTCAACAGAATGCCAGAAAAAAGAGGAAGTCGCATTAGATGTACTTTCTAGAGTGATGATGAAATTAATCCAAGTGACTTGTAGGTAAAATGTGGCTTTACCTCAAATGATTTGCTATTTTTCAGGCTCTTGTAGCTATTTTTTTCCTTTACTCATCAATAGCGGTAAATATGGTATTTTAAATTTCATTAATGGTTGAAGCAAATTCTAAGGAAGGGAACTTGTTTCTTCTTGGATTGTACCCTCTACTCTGCTCATTATTGCCAGGTGGATTAATAGTACTTCCTCCCATAGCAGCAGTGTCCACTTCAGTTTCAGGATTAACAGCAAGAACACTTAGGGAAACAGCCCAGTAGCAAGTGTGTGTGAAAATGCATTCACATCCATGCAATACAGTGAGTTCTCCTAATCAACAACTAATAAATGTATACTAAATACAGAACAATGTAAACTGTGCCTAGTATTTGAGTTATGCTTTTTAAAACATTTTATTTTTATTAGTACATGTTGGCAGTATATTACTATTGCATCTATCATGGGGGAATTTGTACACATACATAATACATTTTAATTCTTTTTATTGTCTCCTTCCCCTCCGATCTCTCTCTGCATCCTCCCACTCTTGTTCCCCTTCCCATCCTCAAAAGCTCTATTTCCAAGTTTTCTTCACTACTCTTTTTCTCATCCCTTTTCCCTTCCCTCCTTCTCTCTCCCTCCATCTCTTTCTCCTTCCCATTTGAAAAAGATCTCACTAAAACCTGCCTTATGATATTGTAAATCCAGTCTTAGCTCTGAAAATTTCTTTGCAAGTTGATTTATTATCCACATTACTTCCCTGAATTTCAGAAAGGACACCTTCGTTAGAATGCCTTGGAGGGACCATTCTGTGGAGGCAGATCTTCCTTTCTTATTGCTTCCAAAGAAGACTTGCTCTGAGCTTTTGTCTAATCAGTCTCTACTTGCTGGCTTTTCCCTGCAATTGTATTTCCTGAATTGCTCTTAACTTCTAAAAGTCTGTGATTATATTCTATCTGAAGGAATTATTAAAATAAAGACTAGTTTTTGAAAGTCTTTCTTATGTTGACCCAATATCTGCTTTTCTGTAATTTCCAATTACTAGCCTTAGCGTTCCCCTCTACAAATATATAGAAAACATTCCTTCTGTGCCTGATAATTCTTTTTTTAATTAATTTTTAATTGGTACATGTTTGCCATACATAATGTTCACATTCATCATGGGTAATTTGCACCAGTACACAATAAATCTTAATATTTTCCCAAATCCTCTCCTCTCCTTTCAACCCTTCTTCCCCTCCCAATTTACAAAAGCTCTGTCTCCATGTTTTCTTTCAATGCTCTCTTTTTGAAATCCTTTTTCTCTTCTCCCTACTCCCCTCATTTGTTCCTCCTCCCATTTGAACAAGTTCTTCCCCAGATAGTTCTTATACTTGCTCTGAATCCTCTCTGGATTTCACAGGTCCTGTAAGTATTCTTCTTATTCATTACACAGCTATTTATTGGGTGTTCTAATACTTTACTAGTGGTCTTCCAACAAAATATCATAGACTGGGTGCTTAAACAGCAGAAATTTCTTTTCTCACAGCTCTGGAAGCTGAAATTCTAAGATCAAGGTGCCGGAAAGATCGGTTTGTTGTAAGGCTTCTTTGGCTTGCAAATAGTGACTTTCCCCCTGTCCTCACATGGTCTTATCCTACAAACCAGACTATCTGAAGTATCCTAATTCAATTACTCTATTCTGTTTCTCAATGCAAATGATCATTGCTAACATGGCAGTCTTCAAAATCTACTGAAGGACAGAAGGATTAGCAGATTTTTGAAAGTAAAGCATAACAAGGATGAACTCAGGTATGGTCTAAATCAATTCCTTCATTTTGGTTATGAGTAGCCAAAGCCAGTTCCCATTTGCTCAAGGTTTCTGGGTGACTGCAGGAACCCAGAGATCTTGTTCACAGGCACTCTGCTCCCTGTGCACATGACAGGCTCCTGGATGAAGACACTACATCACTAATAACTTGACTTTGCATTAACTATATTTAAAAGTTTTAAGTATTCCTTTTCAATTTTCCCCCAGTCAGCAAACACAAAAGAAGAGAGACTGCATTGAATACAAAATGCTTAGGGGATTATGCGTCCCCTTTTCCACAAATCAAATAGAGGGAAGATTGGATATCAGGACTTGCACTACGCAAGCCCTTTTTGAAGGGACTGAAATGATTTTATTGTACTCTTTAAAAGTTAGTAATTGCATTTCAAAAAGAAAATAAAAGTGATGAATATTTCCCCTTGAATTCAAAGACACCAGCTAATTTTATCCATGCTGTTGAACTTCGGAGATTAGACTATAAATGTGGTACAGAGAGGAATACCGCTTACCAGCTGGATGGTGAGGCTGGTGGGGAAATATAGAATCTATATTCAGTCCTTGCAACTCATCTTTCAAGTCTTGCCTCAAAGTTAGTGGCACAGTTGAGGGTAACAATTGTGCTTTCTTGCTTTTTTAGACATGCAAATCATACTAGGACCCCCTTCTGTTGAAAGTTCTCCAATAGCTTTAAAAATAAATTTCAAGTATTGCTGGCCATCACTAGCCACAGATTTAATATCTATGGATTCAACCAATTATAGATTGAAAATTAAAAATTGCCTCTGTACTGAACATGTATTAACTTTTTGTCATAATTCTTTACCAATACAGTGCAACTGTTAGCATTGCATTTACTTTGTATTAAGTATTACATGTAATCTAGAGATTATTAAAGTATATAGGAGGATGTGTGTAGGTTACATGCAGATAGGTCACCATTTTATATAAGGATCTTGAGTATCTGTGGATTTCAATGCCTTTAAGGGTCAGAGAACCAATCTTCCATGCCTACCAAGGAATGACTGAAAATTTCGGCTCTTTACCATGATCTGCATGGGGTGAAATAATCCAGCTCTTCCCACTTCTTTGGCTTACATTATATTTCTCCCTGTAATTACTGTGCTCTAGCCACTATGGCCTGCTCCCTTGTCTTCAAACATGCCATGTTTGCTCAGGGACCTTGATTCCTTGGAATGCTTTGCTCCAAGATCTCCAAGTAATGGTTCCCTCTCATCATTGTGGTCTCAGCTTAAGTATCTCTGAGTCAACTTCAGAGCACACTCATCACATTCAAACTATTTTATTTCTCCTATAGCACACTTCAATAACTGTAGTTATCTTATATACATATTTTTTATTGTCAGTCTTGGGACTCTGAAATATAAGCTCTATGAGAGTACAGATCCTATTCTGTTTGCTACTATATTACAATATCTAGAAGAGTACCTAGCATACAGCTGGTGTTCAATAAAGTCTTATTGGATCCTCTATACTGCTTCATACCATATTGTCACAGAGAGTCCAAAATCATGTGGGAAAGAGAAAAGATGGCCATCTAGATGATGCTTAAGATTTGATAAGACAACTGCCAATACAGGGCCAAGAGAAGGACAGCTTCTTCAGATGCTACCTGCTCCTGTAGGTCCCATCACTCTTTTAAAAATGGTGATAGAAAAATTTTATGCAGAGCATAAAATACTTCCTTTTTCAAAGAGTTTCTTTCTTTACATTTGGATTTATCGTAGCAAATGACAGAAAAATACTGGGTAGTTATACATAGTGTACAGGTTTATATCAGGTAGGCCAATTGGAAGTGGTAGGTGATACCTGCCTGGAGGGTCGTGCTAGAGGAATTCCAAGACTTAATCCAAATTCACAATCCTCAGTGTCTCCTCTGGGCCTGCTGGGGAAGTGGCTATGTGAGGTCACGTTCCAATGCTGCCCAGTTCTGATGACTGCTTTTTGTCATGAAGAAAGCAAAGTAAGATAGACAGGAGCTCTGAGACAGTGCTCTAACTGAATCGCACCACTGTCTAGGCTACTTAAATAAAAAGGACTATCATTTCACTTTGGTACAATAATAAAGAAATGGAAATGGCTCCACCATTCTTAATATGTAACTTTGGGCAGATCATAACTTGTCCAAGCTTCAGTTCTCTCAAATTTAAAGTAATGGGACTAATTTTAAACTACCTAAGATCATTAAAGAATCACATAAGAGTATCAAATCAAAACCTACACACTTATGTTGTGCTCTTTGTGGGAATCCAGCGGCCTTCAGATTGTGTTTGCTCTCTGTGTGTTCTGAGTTTTTTTGGCCTTCCCTTTGGCAACTTTGGGATGCCGTCCGACGGTCCCCTGCCTCTCCTGGTAGCTATGCAGGTCATTTTGAAACGGGCTCTAGGTTGCCATGTGCACACAAGGCAGAGACTCTCATGGTGCTGACGGGTACCACCCAGACGGTGGGTCCTGGGTGCTATTGTTCAAACATCTTTCCTCATCTAGGAATTTGTTTTGGAATATGTCTTTGTCTATAATTTTTGTGAGCTGAGAAGCTGGTAGATTTATGAGTTAAATTATTGCTGAGAAAGTAAACAATGGTTTCTCAGGGATTAAAATTTTAGACTTGAGACTCTGTCTTTTGGGGGCATCATGTGTATTTTTCTGTTCCCAAGTTTGTGTGCCTTTCATCTTCTGGCCAGTGTTCAGACTTGTTGCCAGTTTTTCATGAAACATTCAAAAGAGAAATGAGAAGGCAGGCACCAGGGAAACAAACCGAGCAAAGTGGTAAGAAATTATTTAAGAAGTCCAGGCGCCACGAGGGAGAGGGAACCAGGAAAAGATTGTGCTGACTGACAAGTGATGGAAAATCACTGAACTGTAATAGACCGCACTTGTATTGACACGCGCTAACTGAAGTGAACAGCTGGGATGAGGTTACTGAGCATCTTATTTTGGAGTTTGGCTGTGGACTGAACTCTATTTGCATAGCAGACAGCTATGACAAGATCTTAGAGGTCTAACACAGAGCAAAAATGTAGTCAGCTCAGCCCAGCGAAGGAAGTCTTGCAATGGACCATTACTTTTGTTAGACACTGCTTTTACAGAAGGAACACTCACTGGCTCTCTATTCATCTCATGACATTTGAGATAGCATAAACCTGTTTGATTGCCTTTAGTAGTGTTATTTAGGAGCATGTTTGTGCAGGTGACAGCTACATCTGATGCTTTACCCACACAATACAAAAACCACACAAACACAGAAAAGAAGAATTTACATAGTGGTGTTACTTCTAAAAGCTGACCTAAACTAAATGCTTATTTGATGTCAATCACTGTGCTAAACCCTTTTTTTTTTACTTTCCCTATTTAATCCTCACAGTAACCCTCTGTGGCTGGTACTATTATTACCGCTTCTTTGCAGACGGGGAACCCAAAACTTGGAGACACGAAGTCATCTGCCCTGAAGCATAATTATTAGTAGGCAACAGAGCCAGCAATTCAGTCCAAATGTGTCTGCCACTCACGCCGTGCTCCTTGCCACTCGTTTCTACTGTCACCATTACCTACGTGGCCAGCATGTGTGGGGATCTTTGGATCCACTTCTGTTTTAGATAATTTAGTCTTTTGCCTTAGTGTTTAAGATGTTGTTACATTTAATATGCTATTACAGGGGAAACTGAGATACTTGGATTGTTAAGGTACTTTTCAGAGATGTTTCCAATATTTATTGTTCCTTAATTGGATTCTTCATTGCCAGCTCAACATTGTCCTTTCTCTGTCTGTACTTCCTGCATTGTAAAAAGAAAGCCTAGGGATGGACAGATTCTCCAATCCCTTGAAAGCAGGACTCTTAGTGAGATCCTGCCAAAAAGAAGTTCCGTGGAAGCACTCCACGAGATAGGTGGAACCTAAGATTGATATGTGGTGAAAGAGGAAGACAAACACCCAATTTTTATATTACACTTTCAAAACCTTATTTCACACATGTCTGTGTTCACCAGGCTTGCTGATTTCATATACACATTGAGGAAATGAACAGAGACTCACTTGAAATTTCCTAGTTACAAAAATTTTCTTAGAAACTATCATAGGAAGAGAAAGCAAAGTCAGTGTTTTGTGATAGACTTTTTAAAACATTTATTACACTTTTTTTACTGTCATGTTTTAATTGTTAGTCTATTAGGTCTCTTTGAAGACCTGAATGTCAGTAGTGGGAGACTAAATAGTGATAGAGCCATATCCTCCCTCATCTGTATCTACCAAGACTTCAGAGGCTCTCCCTGGTCTGATGATATCATATAGGCTTCAGGTGAAAAATTATATAAAGAAAAATGAGACTACCAGGGTTACTTCCTCAGCTCACAGTACATGATATTCCCTGTTTGCAGTGTTTGTCTCCAGGGCCCTGACATTTTCTTATCTTTTAGGTCTCAACTTGAATGTTGTCATCATAGAAAATTTACATCTTAAGAACAAAAGCCTCACTTGACTTATATCCCCAGAGCTTAGAAAAGTACCTGGCACAATTGAATGAACAGTTGAATGGTGAGGAAATCAAGTCAAGGACCAGAAATTCGCAAAGCTAGAAGAGTGTCATACATGTTAATTCACTTCGTTTAGAATGCTAAATCAGGTCTTTTAAGATGGTATCCTAAATCTAAAGGACATCTGAGTACATGCACATAGTTGATCATTGAGCAAATTAGTGAGATGCCTGGGCTATTCTGTGTCAGACGAAAGTGCTCATGCGACACAGGATTTGGGGTTTGAGTTTTACTTTAAAAACAAAGAAATAAAACCATTTTCCTTTCTCTAATAGCTTTATATCTTTCTCTTCTGATCCTTATGACTAACCTACATAAAAATGTATGTGCTTTTCAGATGAACTCACTAAAATGAACTAAAACATTCTCAAACACATTTAAAAATCACACACTCTTAATTTATTTTCTTCTTAACCCATGCATTAAAGTTCTTAAATCTTAATTCGGTTTAATTCCTCCCTCTTCTTTCCTTCCCTTATGAATTATCCTCTTTGGCATGTATCCTGGTTATATAATCGGAGCACTAAGATTATACACACAGGAAGGACTAGGAAGTGCGGGGATGCTATGTAGATGAGGACATGAGTGAGCCCACATCCACACATTCAGTCCAAACAAGGAGTGACTTGTGAGCCCACATTATTTTAGTAATCTCATCAGTGCAATAGATCTAGACTGGAAATTAAAATCTACTACTGTTAAATGTACAAGTTACTTAATATTCCTCTGCCCTGGGTACCTCGTTGCCAAATGGCAGTAATTGTACCTGGAAATGTTGTGAGTCTTAAATATTGTGATACTTTTAGTGCAGAGATTGTTATAAACTATTAAATAAATATCTGCAGATTTGAAAATAAGCAAATATAGTGTCTAAATATTGGGCTCTTCGTTCAGAAAAAACATGTGGATTTGAATTCTACTTAACCAATTCTTAACAATGATCTTAGACAAAATAGTTAATTTTAGTTTCTTCATCTATAAAATTGAACAATAACCTCAGTGAGAAAAGACACCTTGTTTAGGAAAACACTTTACTGAATTCCACTTGAAGGCAGCGGAAGGGCAGGGTCTAGGTTAGAAAGAGCGAGTAGAACTGAAGGAGGCCTCTTGAACTGAGCAAGAAAAAAAAAATAAGGCAAGTATTGTGGGTTTTCTTTTCTTTTCTCCTGAGATGGAGGCAGACTGGAGTCCAAATTGATGAATATGAAAAGGAATGTTTTAAGAGCAATTGCTTAAAATACTGCAACGTAAACTCATTCTGCCTTTTTACCTGTCATCACACAAAGAGGTCTTGCTGGACTCTGTATGCAGCAGTGTGTAAATCCAGACCTAGAGTCTAGTTCATGTCTAGGGTGTGCAGTCAGGAACAGAATTGTGGGAAAATTAGGTGATCCCCATACAGGCAACTAAGCACCAGTAAGAGTTCAGTGCTGAAGCAGATGAAGAAGACTCGAGTCCTCTGAGGATTCAAAGAAACAGGACACTGACCTGAGATGAGGTGGGATGGGAATTGGAGTGAATCTTTCTAGAGTTCGAGAGCTCAGTGATCATCTCTAAAGATATCAGTGTTACACGTGGACACTAGGCTAGGTTTGAGCAGTTCCACAACCCTGTGGCGTGTTATCATGATTACTATTTTTTTCAGGAAGAAAACCAATGGTTTTAAATGTGCTAACGTTCACAAAAGTAAAAAGGCTTGGTCCAAACACAGCTTCCTCTGGTTGCTGCTCCTATCTAGTTAGCACCTCCATTTTGCTGCTTCCCTTCCAATCACAGCCTCTAAAGTCCTAATCTTAAATTTTCCTCTTTATACGATATGACATTTCATGGAAAGCCAAGATCATATGAAATCAATTAATTTACTAACACCTGAAAATGTGGAGTCAGTTTATCTGATGAGGTTTTTGACATCTTCGGATTTAAATCAAAAGGGTAACTTCCAAAGAAATTCACAATGACACACACAAAAAGGTTGAAATCAAAGCTTTCTCCCCACCTAAAGGGGTAAAGAGTCTTATCCTGTCTCAGGGACAGCATCACAGGTGTGCGATCTGTGCAGTCACATGAGGGCCCACATACAGAAGGACCCACACTTGGTTTTAGTCTATTTATCTTGAAATTCTTAATGACTTCATCATAAGCTTGACTTTTGCATGTGAAGACTGATGAGGCAATGGGGTCCTCTCGTGAGTCAAGGATATCAGTGCGATGTATATATCTGCCATTGATTTTGCACCGAGCTTTGCAGATTACATAGCCAGTCCTGCCCTTCCCCAAATAAAAGGTAGACTGACATAGGACGAGCAATTAACCATTCTTCTACTCACCCAGCCTGTTAATTAAAATGATTTCCCCCTCTTCAGAAACCACAGAGGTGCCATTTATCAGTAATTTGACTTGCTCAAGTTAGCTGAATATAATGCAAGGCCTTGTAGTCTACATTCAGAGGTTCTTTGAAACACAGGCAATAAACCTTTGGCTCAAAGATAATCAGTAAAGTTTACAGAAGACCACTGTTTTAGGTTGCCAAACCAAAATGGAATCACTTATGCTAAATGCCACATAATCAAACTGAAATTTTAAGGGAGCAGGTAAATCTCCAAATATACCAGTTTTGTCTAAACGTAGGAGATTAAGATAGCAACTAATTAATATAGCAACTCTTATAGCAGGAGGACCCAGCCAACCTGAGCCGGCGTGATAAGGAGGTTCACATGGCTTTAAGCCTTACCAGTCTGCTTTTTAAAAGTTATTACTCTATTTTCTTGTTCTTACCATACAAAAACTAATTCTTCTGTCATGCTTAGCAGAACACCTTTTCTAAATCTTTAGTTGAGATGCTCCTCAATTCATGAATTGCCAATAAAAGACAATTTTATTTTTATTTATTTTTATTTTTTTATTTTTTATTTTAAACCAAGAGCATGTATTGGTACATTCTACATACATTGGTCACATTCATTACATTTATTCTGTACCTATACATGGTGCATCTTGGTTCTCCCCCTCTCCCCCGCCCCTCCCCTCTCCTCCCTCCCTCCCTATTTATATCAGGTTCATTCATCATTTTCCATATTTTCCCTTTCCCCTCTC
>PVJO010021212.1:0-30510 GCA_004026905.1 Hystrix cristata | reverse complement strand
TATTCAAATGGAAAGTATTAGTCTCAGTATTGACAGGGATCCTATATACCCCAACATTTTTCCTACAATTACAAAAGTGAGGGTCCATAATAGTGTTTCATGGGTCTAAGCTGGAAGTGACCGTAAAATTGTGAATGTGAGCTGTGCACAAAGCATGAAAGACCTCAACTCATACACTGACCCTAAGAGATAGTGAGATTCTGTGAGGGGAAGGAAGGTGAGGAGATGGTGGTCCAGAAGGGAATGTCCTAGAGGCCACCGGGACCCCAGGAGAAATGAGACAATTAGCCCTTCAAGCAGAGGGATTCAAGGCTATATTGTACCCCAAACTATCTGTCTCTCAGTCCCTCTTCAACTCTGATTAGATCTTTGAAATGAGACTTAAGAAAACCGAAGTTGGACAAACCACATGCTAGCTCCCCAGAATGACTATGAAATTGAGGGGCTGCCTAAGAAGCTAAAGGATCCACACCACAAATTTACAAAAACCATGGATGGTCAGTGTGGGGAACTGGAGCATTGTATCAGTTGCCCACAGATGGTTTATTTGATAGCTGTCAGGTGACCTCTCTGTTCACTATTGGATCCCAGCACTAGCACCTTGCATGGCCCAGACCATCAGCATTGGATGGAAGAAGCACATACTGTCTACCACACAAGCAGTAAAAGAGATGCACATTATCAGTTTGAAATCACCTCAGGTTGGGGGTCTGTGCACAGCAAATGACACAGAGAGCCTTACACTCGGGTTGGAAGGCAGTGTCAGAGCTCCAGGTGCTATTTCCTGAGGGGCTGCGTATCTTCCTGTGAGAAGCGTGTCAATTTGCTCTCCCTGCTCTGCTCCGACTTTAGCCATGTGCAGAAGCATGTGAGGACAAAGCAGGTACGACACTACCTGAAATAAAGCTAGATTTTGAACTTGAATGTTACAAAGTGAAGAAAGATCTTATATCATCTCAAGATACACTTTACTTTGGAAACAAAGTTATGGAACATGTACAGCAGAGGGCGATGTGTGAGAAGTGAGAGACTTAACAATGTTTTCTGTGGAGAGATGCACGGGGACTAATTGCGATACGGGAAACACTCCGCACCTTTCATTTATATTATATTTGTGTCCAGCTTTAAATGTCTGTGTACTTCGTTATGTGTATTAAATCACTTCATGTGTAATTAGTAATACGAAAGAACACACATATTCAAGGATTTGCTCAAGAATGATTTTCCTGGTAGGCAGGCTAAGCAATCCCAGACCGGTAGAGGCCAAAGGAGCTGAACTGAGCCAGGAAGCCCTCGTCTTGTCCTATTCCTGTGGTGGCACTGCCAACATGGGCACGATGGTCTCGGAAGAGGGGTCAGGGTGTGCAGGCTCTCCTTGAATGCATCAAGTATCAGACAGAAATGACAGAGCTTTGAACGATCTTGACGCTGCACAACAGTGTGGGTACCATCATCCCTGTTAAAGATGGGGTGGCATTTGGACTTGTCGTACTGAAGAGGTACAGCAAGTCTGTCAAGGAGAAAGAACACAGCTGTTAGAAGGACAAGAACAGCACCCACCCCGGCCCACGCCCAGGCCAGCTCTGTTGGTGACTCACAATGACGCTGCCTTGCATGCCCTTCACTGACCCGAGGCACATCTTATTTGGGAGCCTCAGAGTGGGCCCCCAGACACCTAGAGTCCCAGAGTTCAGCTCTCACATGGGTCCTACACTCAAGCCTGCATGTCCAGTAAGTAAGACACTTTCTCACAGGCCAAGAGCCAGTTTGCCTCACACTGTGCTTGGGAAGTCTTGTCCAGGCAGCTCTGCCCCAAATTCTCTGTTTAGAAAGTGATCGGCGCTGCTGCACCTGGAATGTGGTAAAAAGTGTTCTCCCGCACCACAGGGAGATCTGTTACCAGATTAGTTAACTCCGCCAACAGAAGCAAGCAGCCAACCCCGGTCTCAGTCCAAAGATCAGCTTAACAAAGGTGATCACACTGGAGCCACTTTTCAAGAAAAAAATCCTACCTACACCCAGTAGAGAACAGCTTAGTGCTCTTTGTCACTTTGAAGTGCACTGGAGAAGGATTTAAAATGCCTTAAGTGGACAGAAAAAGTAAGCTCCGGAGTGCCTTGGGAAAATATTTCCTTCCATGCAGAGATGCTGGACTTCTACATTAGCAGAAGGATCATTTCAACCTCTTTCTCAGCTATCCGAAGCAGTGTGGCTCTTCAGTACTCACTGTGAGGATCCTAAATACTGGCACTTAACCCTTTAGTGATGCACTAAAGAGGAGGACAGAAATCTGCTCACTGGGATCAGGCGCTGGGCACCGACCCAGGTGACTGGTCATAATAGACACCTCTCAATACAGCATCCTGTGAGAGAAAGCAAATTCTGGAGTCCTGCCGTGGGCTCTAAGGTCTTCTTTAATTAAGACTAAAAATTGGCTCAGTTGTACAATAAAATATTCTGAAGCATTTTTATGAGAGGGGAAAGTATGATGTTGGACTACTCATTTAACTAATAGCCCCACAAAATGTCTAAATAAAGTTTGATATCCAGTACACAAAAGGATAAATGAAAGAAAAAATGTTATAAATATTCGCCCTTAATTTCAAAGAATATAATATAATTTTTTGGTGTATTTTCCAATACTGCTACAAGTACTGTGATTTTTATTATATATAAAAATGTCATTTAAAATATTTTAAAATTTAGAACCAAGATGCACCATGTATAGGTACAGAATAAATGTAATGAATGTGACCATTGTATGTAGAATGTACCAATACATGTTCTTGGTTTAAAATTAAAAAAAAAAAATATTTTAAAATTTAGAAATGGCTGTATTCATGTGTGAATGAGAAATGGTTCAACCATAGAGGAAAACAGCCTGAGAGGTCAACAGACGTTAAACCCGTAGTGGGTATGGCCTATGAATTCTTAGCAGTTAGAACCTAAAATGGGAAAACAGAGGTTCCAGCACACTTGTATGCTCCCATCTGGTTACTTGCTATATTCAATTGTGCAGACATCTCAGAGTCCCTCTCCACAGCAATGGATAAATCAGTCACGTGCGGGGTGCTAATGCCCGGGGCTGAGGCGGTGCCGAGGGAGGAAGCTTTAACAAACACCACCAGGACTGCATGCTGGCCAGCAGCTGAGAAAAGTAATGCAAGCGAGCAGGTGAGCATCGTGGTTCCACTGACATGAACTAGCTAGAAGAGGCAAAGTCACTGAGATAAAAGGAAGATTAGAGGATTGCAGATTGGGGGGGCAGAAAAGGGGAAGGAAAATTGTACATTATAGAATATAGAGTATGCATTTGGGGTCATTAAAGACTTTTGGAAATAGCCAGGCATTGTGGGACACTGATAATCCCAGCTACGTGGGAGGTTGAGGCAGGATTGAACTTTCAAGGCCAGTATGGAGGAAAGTCAGTGATCAATCAGAAGGCCTGCCACAACAAACAAATAATAAACTACAGCAAAAATATTGGAAATAGTGGTGATGATTAAAAAATAATGTGAATGTACTCAATGGTAGTGAATTTTTAACTTGAAAATGGCTAAGTCAAAATTTTATGTAATATATATTTTATCCAAATAGAAAAATAATTAAAAATAAAATAGTGCTTATGGAAAGATAATTAATCTTTTACATGCATTTAGAAGGTAATAAACACACATAAGTATGCCACATCAGTGCAGTATCTAGTTGGTAGGACTCAGCACTCATCACTGGATACGACTTTAATTCCACCCAGACCCAGAATGGGAGGGGAAACTGGTGAGTGAGATTGAGATGGAGCACACCAGACGTCATGTTATTAGATGCCCTGAACGGGATGCCGGACGCCTTCTCTGTTTCCCCCCCCCTCAGTCTGGGAGCTGGGCTTGGGTGGGGCTGGGCCTGTGCAGGGCAGAGACAAGAACACTTGCCTGCCCTGCCCAGGGAGACTCTGCATCTCAGAGAAGATTGACCAAATAGGTATTGCACTGCCCAAATAAAAATGAACGTTCATGAGAAAACAGAATTGGTAGGAAATGAAGAAGTTAAAGTTGAAGAGTCAGCTGACTCTGATAATTGGACAATTGAGCCCATGTCCCTAAAGTGAGGCAGCATGCCTTGTGAGAAAGGAAATATGGCAGGAAAGAGTGAAAGGTCATCTGGACATCTGGCGTTGAGCTTGGCCCAGTCCTAGTCTCAGGGCCAAAGACCAGGCCCAAAGAAACTATAACATCTCTACTTGGTGGATGAATAATTATGCAAAATATCATTTATTTCCCACTTCTACCTGATAATCTTCAGATTATTGTGAGGAATATGAGACTGTGAGAGACTGAGAAACTCACCAGGGAACATGCAGCTCTTACAGAAGTTCAAGGAGTTTCAGACTCAGGTAATTGAGTCCAGCATTTCAGGGTCCTCCCACTTTACTGCTAGGATTAGTGCTAACTCTTCATTACCTGATTTGTGAAATAAACAGTCCCACGGATGTGTGGGTATAACAGATCACTGATGTACAGGTCAGCACTTAGAAACAGGTGGAAATGCTCCCCTCTGCGGGGGGAAATTCTGACTAGCACAGAGTATGTTTGGGATACAACCACACTTCAGAGTCGACTGTCACCGGCTTCAAAGACAAAGTCAACCTGCAAGAGCCACAATACCAAAAACCAGCTGCAACAGGCTGTTTTCAATCACTACATCCCCGGGAAGATGCATTTCACACCTATCTCAGTCTGGTTGTAGGACTTTCCTCCTGCTGCACTATGCACTAAGCAAGAGACTACTCAACCATTGTGGACAGAACTTTCTAGACACTTAAACTCTCATAATGCTCAGGCATTCACATTAAGTCATCTATGTGCTCCTCTATTCTCTGGGGTGGATGTAAGGCTCTCTGAGGCTCTTTGTTATAACAAGATTTAGAGGCAAGTTTGGCAAATGCTACATTGCTTCTGTCAGCAAAGACGCTCCTGTTGGGCAGGGACATAGGTCGATGGTGGAACAATTGTCTACCACATGTGAGTCCTGGATTCTTCCCCATGACTGCAAAACCCAAACAAATAGACACTACCACTATTCTTGGAAAACACTACAAGCCAGAGCTGACTGACAGGGAGAAAGGAGGACTATCTCCACTATCTCCTGGACTATCTCCTAGTGAGCAGGATGCTTCATTTGCACATGGCTAAGCTCTCTGTGCTCTATCCCCCAACGACTACATCTTTGCCATCCATAGAAAACTGGTAGGAAATATAGGCAGAATCTTAGGCCTATAAGATTCTGGTCAGTGTGAGCAGTGAAGGAACACAGAGTTTAAGACAAAGTACACTACGGATCACTCCTGATAACTCCCAGCTGTTCACTATGACTGTCTTTACAACACATTTGTTATTGCAGGCACGAAGACAAATTCCACAAAGGCGTTTGGACACTGAATATTCTTTTCAGTCCTCCAGTGACTATGCACATATAGATATTTCAGAATAAATGTAATGATTAGGTAAACAGGATTAAAATTGAAGTGGAATGAAGCCAAGTGCCCCCTCACCAGTGAAAGCATAACCATAAATGTGTTCTGTCCATACAGGGTAAGTTGCAGTCTTTGCAGTAGAAGGACATTCTACCACACATTACAACAAGAATGAAGCTTAAGCACATCATTCTAAGCTCAGTAAAATAGTCTCCACTGTTCAAATACTCCATGGAGGCATTTGTACAAGTCTCCTAGAGCAAGTATATGACACTTGCAGATACAGAAGGGATAATGGTTGTGGCCAACACTGGGACACCAGGGGAGGATGTGATGGCTGGATCGGTGCCAAGCTTTAGTGTCCAAGATAAAAGGACTGTGGGGATAATCGGTGGGGATGTTGCACATCCGTGTCAGGGTACTAAATAAACTTGATCAGTGTGAAATACAGGACTGAAACCTAAACCCCTGCACCAAATCCAGAGTGAAGCCTCACGTAGACTGTGGCATCTAGGTGACAGTCACTTGTGGGTACAGGCTCGCATTGACAGTAGATGGACACTTTGCTGAGGGTGTTGACAGTCTGGGATGCTGTGCCTATAGGTGATCAGACTGATGGGAAATCTGTCTTCACTCAATTTTCATGTGAATCCAAAAGTGTTGCAAAACCTAAATCTATTAGAAACACCTAAATGAAGGAATTTGTAGGTGGGAAGAGCTATTCTTTAGAGACAGTTACATTCACTTTTTGCCACTCTTGGAGTTATACTTACTTACTGCAGCATTCCAATATATTTTTCTAGCAGGTACACTTAGTACAGTGCCCAGACATCCATGTCAAGCTTATTGGTTGTGTGGTCACATCAAGATCCCGGCGTACTAAAAAAGAAAAATTCCTCATGTCACCATCAGTGGAGATGCCAAGTCATGAAACAGAAACTAGTCTCCGAAGTCATTGAGGCCGGGCCCCACCTTGAGAAGTTGGACAATTTAGAAGCCATTTGTGGTAGGCTGCTCTATTTATCATCGGAAGAATTATAGTGCTAGCAAGTGCATAAACTGTAACAAACTCAAATCTTTCTAAGTTTAAGTCAGGTAAAGTTTGTGAAGCTCTCCAGGCAATTTTCAGTCTGATAGAAATGAGAATTGTTTTCTTATGTACAGGCCACATTGAAAACCATTTGAGCCCTTATCTGTATCTTCCCTTACAGAATTTTACTTACTGACTCAAAGGCTTTCACCTGACAGCGGATGCTATCTTCCAGGCAACAATAACATAATCAACACTGAAACTGAAGACTTACCAGGAGGAGAATCATCTTCACCTTGAATCAGAGATTGGTTGTAGCACTGGGCTTTGCATATTGTCACAAAGGTGGCCAGGACCAGGAGGCTGCCCAGGAGAGCTTGCTGTAATGTAAGGTAAGTCAGAGTGCAGAGTGTGTAGATTCAGTGTCAGCCTGGACAGAGGGTCACACAAGGCTACCTGCTGGGATCTCCCCTGTTCTTCTGAAGTTTGAGATTCTTCCCTCTGCTGACCCAACCAGAGAACCTGACCTACACAGAGTCTGAGTAAACGAAGGCCAGAACCATAGATGGGTTTAGAATTCCACAAGAGCAACGACAAACGTGCTCTTATTAAAGTAGAAAGTGGAAAATACATTACAATCAAGAATTTTGGGGGGCTGGGGATTTAGCTCAGTGGTTAAAGTGCTTGCTTTGCAAGCACAAGGACCCGAGTTCGATACCCAGCACCAAAAAAAAAAAAAAAAAAAGAATTTTTAAAACTGTTTTACAGAATATGTAGAATAGAGAAGAGAGAAATGAAAGAGGGAAAAGAGGTTTTGAGACCAATAAAACAATGACAAGGACACAGAAGGTGTTGACTATGCTAGCAGTCCCAGAAGTTGGGAGGCTCAGGCTGAAGAACCACAAGTTCAAGACCAGATTGAATTATGTAGCAAGACCCATTCTCTATAAAAACAAACAAACAAACAAAGCAAAAGAACATAGTTGGAGGCTTGTTTGAACCGAGCTAATTGGACACGTGACTAGAAAGACAGATTGCAGCAATGTTAAGACTTTCTTTGTTGCTGAGACTCAACGGTCAACACCTGCAAATTAAAGGAGAGAATCGAATGACTCAGTTTGCAGAGGTTTCAATTCTCGAATGGTCAGCAGTATAGCAGAAGTGACTGATGCTGAGGAAATTTGCTGATGTCAAGGTGGCCTAGTACAGATACAGGTAAAAGGGAGGAGCTGGAAGGAAGATATAGTCTTCCAGGTCCCCAGATCATACCCACAGCAACTGACTTCTCTGACCAGACATCACCTTGTAACTGCAAGTCACCAGTATTACCCCACAACCTGTGTTATGGTTTGATTCTAAATGTCCCTGTAAAGACTTATGTGGTCACAGGTGGGGCTTTTTCAGAGGTGGCTGAATCTAGAGTTTGTGATGCTTGAATTAAGGGCGTGTAATTACTAAACCAATCCACTGACTGATTTGGTACCGCCCTAATCCCGGCAGCCTGGATAAGATATAAGTGGCAGAAAGAAGCTGCTTAGGTCCCTTTTTGCTTGCCTTGCTGCCTTCTGCCTTTCTGACATGCCACCTTGATTTGGACCCAGCTGACTGTGGACTGAAACCTGTACAAAGTGTGACCTAAATAAACCATTCACTCTTCAACTTTGGGCATTAGGGATTTTGCCTCAGCAATGAGAGAAAAGTAACTAAGACACTCAGTATCTCCAACTTTGCATATGTGATGCTTTTTCATGGGGAATGGGGAATCTAGATTGAAAACCACAGGATTCTGCTTCTTGCCACACAAGAGTTTGCACATTTCTCAATGCATATTACAATTAGTCTGCCTCTAAGTGTTGCCAAACTCCTAATAAATTAATATTTTTGAAAATTGCAACTCTAAGGTTTCCTCTGACATTTAAAGCAAACCCTTAGCTGTGAGACACCATAAAAAGTCAAAAAGTAATTTAAATATTGGCAGCATACAATGGCACAGGAAAAAAAAAAATATTCCCATTCCAACTGGAAACAGGGGAATACAAAGGAATGGGAGCAAATAAAGCAAGTAGTCCAGCAGGACAAAAAGTAATTCTGTAGCTCCAGGTCTAGCACCAAAGGCAAGAGTTACCAAGATACAATCTCGAAATTCTTGTGAGGTCCCACCCCTAGGGCATTGCTGGCAGTTACTGTTCTTAGGACTTCTGTCTTGGGCGGGCTTTGCTCAATCATTGCAGCTTCCCTCAGATGATCTGCTTCCAGAGATTTTCAAATTCATTGGCCTCTCATTGAAAATTTTGGCTTCACCTTCAAGGCTGAAGAAGCACACTGCCAGAATTTAGAGACCTTGTTCTGAAATCTGGATGGAAGGCTCCACAACCCCACAAGCCTTGTGTTCTGCATGTAGATTAAACCAGCATCCCATGATTGACTCCAAGGTCACATACATACATACTCTAGCATTAGCCAACACCATTTCATCATGCTTGCAGCAGCCTCTGAGTGCCTGGATGCCTGAGCATTGTGAAAGGCATCACAGGAAACCAATTTCCAGGCAGCCTTTCTTTAGCAAACTATCCTGGGGCTCTGCACTCAGAGTCTTTGAATTTTCCATGCTTTTGTCTGGAAGGGGGCAGGGACTTTTGAATTTCTTTTAAGCCCTCATGGTATCATTTATATTGTCCCTGATGAAGAGCACTTGCAATTTTCTGCAGAGATTTTTTTTTTTTATCGTGAATGGATGGTGGAATTTGTCATGATTTTTCTGTGTCTATTGAGATGATCATGTGGGTTTTGTCCTTGGTGCTGTTGATACTGTGTATTATACTTACTGATTCGTATATTTTGAACTGGCCCTGAATCCCTGGGATGAATTCTACTTGGTCATTGTGTATAATCTTCTTGATGATTTTCTGCATTCTGTTTGCCAAAATCATACCAAAGATTTTTGCATCTGTGTTCATTAGGAAGACTGGCCTGTAGTTCTCTTTTTTGGCCAAATCTTTCTCTGGTTTTGGTATCAGGGTAACACTAGCTCTCAGGAATAACTTTGGGAGTATCACTGTACTTTTAATTTCATTAAAGAATTTGAGGAGTAGTGAATTAGATCTCTCAAATTCCTGTAGAATTCAGCAGTGAATCTGTCAGGAACTGGGTAGTGTTTGTTGGTGAGTTTAATTACATATTCAGTTTTACTGACTAGCATTTAGAAATTTTACATCTCCTTGATTCAGCTTTGGTAGTTCATATGCACCTAGGAATATGTCTATTTCTTCTGTGTTTTCTATCTCATTTAAATACAGGTTCTTGAAATAGGTATTGACGATCTGGATTTCTGCAGGACTTGTTATGATTTCACCCTTTTCATTCTTAATTGCATAGATTTCAATTTTTTCGTTCTTTTTTGATTAGATTATCTAAGGGTTTGTCAATTTTATTTGATCTTTCAAACAACCATCTCTCCAATTCGTTGATTCATTCTATTGTTTTCTTAGTTTCAGTTGCATTAATTTGTGATCTGATCTTTATAATTTTCTCCTTCATTTGAGGTTTGGCCTTTAATTGTTCTAGAAGTTTGAGGTTGAATATTAAGTTGCTTATTTGAGCTAATGTGGTTTTCCTATAGGGATTCATGTCTATGTATTTCCCTCATAGGTCTGCTTTCATCGTGTCTCATAAATTCTGTTACACTGTATTGGTATTATCATTCAATTCTAGAAACTATCTTTTATTTCATCTATGACTCACTGTTTGCTCCAGAGGGTGTTATTTAATTTCCATGTGGGTTTATAATTTTTGCAGTTTCTTTTACCATTGATTTACAATTTCATTACACTATGGTCTCATAATATGCATGGGATAATTTTTAATCCTTTGCATTTACTTAAGAATGTTCTAAAAACTTTGAGAAGACTGATTTTTTTTGAGCTCTTTATATATTCTAGATGTTAGAATTGTCTGAGAAAAAGCTGGCAAAAAATTTTTTCCCCTCTGAGGGTTTTTGCCCCACTCTGTTGGTGATTTCTTTTGCTGTGCAAAAGCTTTTTAATAGGATGTGATCCCAGTCACTGATCCTTTGTATTATTTCTCATGCAGCCTGAGTTTTGTTCATAAAGTTTTGCATGCATCTATATCTTCAAGACTTCTTCCTACTCTATTTTCAGCAAATTTAGTGTTTCTGTTTTAATCTTTAGATCTCTGATCTACTTCAACTTTAATTTAGTGAATGGTGAGAGACATGGGACTAGTTGTAGTCTTCAGCATGTTGAAAGCCAGTTTTTCCAGCACCATTTATTAAAGAGGCTGTCTTTCTTCCAGTGACAGTATTTGGCTCCTTTGTCAAAGATGAGGTATTTGAATGTGTTTGGAGTTGTTTCTGCATCTTTCAACCTGTTCCATTGATCCTTGGGTCTGTCATTTTTGCCAGTACTATGCTGTTTTTATCACAGTAGCTTTATAGTACAATTTCAAGTCAGGGATTGTGATGCTCCTACCTTGCCTCTGTTGCCTAGAATTGTTTTTGCTGTTCTTGGTCTCTTCTGTTTCTGGATGAATTTTATGATTGCTTTCTCTAATTCCGTGAAGTATGCTATTGGTATTTTGATTGGAATAGCATTAAATCTATACAGTAATTTGGAAAGTATGGCCATTTTCACTATGTTGGTTCTTTCTACCCAGGAACAGGGGGACGTCTTTCCATTTTCTGATATCCCTTTCAATTTCTTTTTTTAGAGTACTGTAGTTTTCGATGTGAAGATCTCTTACTTGCTTTGTTATATCAATTTCTAAATATTTCATTTTTTGATGCTATTATGAAAGATGCTTTCCCTAATTTCTTTCTCAGTGTGTTTGTTATTTTTATGTAGAAATGTTATTGATTTTTGGGCGTTGAGTTTGTATACAGCTATGTGACTGAACTAAGTTATTAAATCTAGAAGTCTTTTGGTGTACTTTTTGGGGTTTTCTATATAGAGTATCATGTCATCTGCAAATAATGATAATTTTTCTTCTTACTTTCCTATCTTTATTCCTTTTATTTCTTCTCTGGCCTAATTGCTTTGGCTAATGTTTCCAGAACTATATTCAGTAAGAGTGGTGATAGTGGACATCCTTGCCTTGTTCGTGATTTTAGAGTGAAAGCTTTCATTTCTTGACCATTTTGTATGATGTTGGCCATTGGTTTGTCATAGATGGCTTTTATCAGATTGAGATGTGGACAGTCTAATCCTAATTTCTAGAGTTTTTTTTTTTTAATCATGAATGGGTGTTAGATTTTGTCAAATGCTTTTTCTATGTTTCTTAAGATGATTCTGTGATTTTTGTCCTTGACTCTGTTGATATGGTCTATTATATTTATCGATTCACATATGTTGAACCATCTCTCATCCCTGGAATGGATCCTGTTTGGTCATAGTTTATAATCTTGTTGATGATTTTTTGTTCATTAGGGAAATTGGCGTATTGCTCTCTTTTTTGGTTGGATCCTCTTCTGCTTTTGTTATCAGGATAATACTTACCTCTAGGAGTGATTTTGCAGTATTGCTTCCCTTTTAATTTAATTAAAAAGTTTGAGGAGTAGTGGCATTAGACCGTTTCTAAATTTCTTGTAGAACTCAGCTATGAATCCATCCGGACCTGGGATTTTCTTTGTTGGTAGGTTTTTAATTTTCTCTTCAATTTCAAGGTTGACATTAGGCCAATCTAAAAATGGACAATGGAAATAAATAGACACTTCTCAGATGAAGAAGTACAAATGACAAATAAATATATGAAAAAGTGTTCAACATCACTGGTTGTTATGGTTTGTGTCTAGATGTCCCCCCAAAGCCTCATGTGGTAAGAGATAGCTGGATCTAGAGTGTGTGATTACTAAATTGATCCATTGATCGGTTTGGCATCGTTCTGCTGGGATCAAGGATGTGAGACTGAGATTGGGGGTGGGAGTGCAGGCCGCCCTGGAGACAGGTAGACTAGATAAAAGATACAGGAAGAGGCTAATTAGCTGCTTGTTTGCATTGCTTATTTGCATACATTCCTTGCATTTCCTCACTTTGCTTTGCTGCTGGTGGGCTGCTGGTCTGCCCTGCCGGTCCCCCTGTCTCTGTCATGCTGCCCTGCCTCAGACCCAGCTGACTATAGACTGAAACCTCTGCAGATTGTGAGCTAAATAAACCTTTCTTCCTCTAACTTTGAGTGTTGGGTATTCTGTCCCAACAACGAGAGAAAAGTAACTAAAACACCAGTCGTTTGAAAGATACAAAATAAAACAATGCTAAGATTCCATCTCACTCCAGAAAGAACAGGTATTTTGAAGAAATCAACCAATGTTGCTGTGGCTGTGGGGAAAAGGAACCCTCTTCCACTGCTAGGGGGAGTGTAGACTGGTCCTAGCATTATGGAAATCAGTGTGGAGAGTCCTCAAAAAACTACAACTATAGGTTGCATTTGACCCAGCTATTCCTCTGCTTGGTATATTCCTAGAAGAATTAAAAACATCATACTATGATATATGCATTACCATGTTTATAGCAACAGAATTTGTAATAGCTAAATCTTGGAAACAACCCAGATGTCCAGCAACTAATGAATGGCTAAAGAAAATGTGCACCTTGAGAACATACTTTTAAGTGAAATTAATCAGGCCCACATGAGTACATATCAAATTCTTTCTCTGGTATGAGAGACCATAAGTGAAAATAAGGACAAAAATGTACAACAGATATTGTGAAAAAGAAAGAAAACATTCAAAAAGAATATTTCTTCCCTTTTATTTAAAAGGGAAGAAAACTAGGGAGGGAGGAGGAAGAAAGGAAGGAAGGGAAAAAGAAAAAAAAGGAGGAAAAATGTAAAAAAGTAAATAAAACTGTTGTAAATAAAGAGGGGAAGGGGAGTAGAAAGGAGGAATGGGGAATGGGAGATACATCAGGTACCAGTACAAATTAACTGTGATAGATGTGATCATTATATATACCTAAAATGTACCAATAAATTTTCTTGGTTAAAAAAGTAAAAGAATGTTCTGTGAACTAGTATGTGGTCTATTTTGGAGAATGTCCCATGTGCAGCCAAGAATTTTATTCTGATTTGTTTGGTGGAACACTCAGTAAACATCTACTAAATCCATTTGTTTGCAGTTTTGGTTCAGTTCTTATATTTTTTGTTGGTATTTTGTCTAGTTGATCTGTCTACCTGTGACAGTAGGGTATTGAAGTCCCCCATAAAAATTATGTGAGTGCTTATTTGATTTTTCACTTCTGTTAATATTTGTTTTATATAGTTGTGTGTGCTAGTGTTCTGTTCATACATATTTATTATCTCTTCATCTTGGAATGTCCCTTAACAAGTGTCTAATGACCTTCCTTGTCTTTCTTGACCAGTCTTGGTTAGAAGTCCACTTTGTCTGCAAATAGAATAGCTATTCCTCCTTTTTTCCGTGTTTTTAACACATAAAGTATTATTTTCCATCCTTTGACTTTCACTCTTTGAATTTATTTTTTTGAGTTAAATGTGTTTCTTGTATGCAGCATACTTTGGATCTCATTTCCTGATACATTCTGCCAGTTGGTTTCTTTTGATTGGTGAATTGAGACCATTTACACCGATGGTTATAACTGATATGTATTGAATTATGCTTGTCATATTATTTTCCTATTGGTTCCCTGTCTTTCCCTTCTGTTTACTTGCTTGCCTTTCCCTGTGGATTCTTTCTCTTGGTCTTCATAGAATTGTAGTCTACCTTATCTCTTTCTAAAATATTCTTGAGAAGATTTTGGCATGCTGGTTTGGTATCATGAATTTCTTCAGTTGTTCTTTGTTATGGAAGTATCTTATTTCTCCATGGATTTTGATAGTTTTGCGTGGTACAGCAATCTAGGCTGGAGATTGTTTTCTTTCAGTGCTTGAAACACTTCACTTCGAGCTCTCCTTGCCTTAGGGGTTTGTGTTGAGAAGTCTGCTGTGATTCTGATGGGCTTTATTTTTTAGGTGATTTGTTTCTTTTCTTTAGCAGTTTTTAATATTCATTTCTTGTGCTAAAATTGTGGAATCTTGACTATTATATACCTTGGGATAAATTTATTTTATTAATGGCTAACTGGAGTTTTGAATGCCTCACTTATCTATATGTCAAGTTCTTTCCAAGCTTGGGAAGTTTTCTGCCATTACTTCTATAGACAGGTCATTTTTATATCATTTGTGCTGTCTGCTGCTTTTTCATTGACTCTCATTAGTCTTATGTTGTTCTTCTTTGAATCATTTAGCAGCTATTTGACTGACTTTTCATGGTCCCTTGATATTTTTAAGAAATGTTTCTTTTTGTGACTGCAATCTTGTCTTCTATATCCGATATTCTGTCCTCAGATTGGTTCATTATGCTGCAGATATTTTCAATAGAATTTTTAATCTCATGACCATCTCTTTTATGGATTCTAATTCTTTTCTCTGTTGGGTCTTCAGGGTTTCCATCATTTTTCCAATATCTATTTTCTTAAATTTGTGTCTACTCTAGATTCTCTAATTCCTTCATTGTAATCATAATCTTTTTTTAATTGAAAAATTATTTATGATCTGATTTTTCCTATAGTCTCCTTCATCTGTTTTGTTACTTCTGCTGCCAACATTTCAGAAAATTTAGTTAGGTATCTTCTGATTTCCTCCACTTCACCTGGGTAGTGTGGAGGTATGGGATTACATATTGCTTGTGCATCTGTCTTTTTCTTTTTTTAAATTTGTTTACTATGTTGATGTTTGTAAATTGTTTATGTTAAGTAGGTTTATTATTGATATTGAGACCTTCCTAAGAAATGACTCTTCAGAGATGTCTTGTAGGTGTAGCTGGCTCTTGGCCTTTGAGTCTGTCCCAAGATCCTGACTTCCCTCTTGGTTAGGGATGAGAAGTTGCTATTTAACCTAGTACAGAGTCCTTTGGTACTGGACAATGGTAATGATTATGACCCCAGTCAATCACAGTGTTGTCATACAAGAAACTACAACAGATCACAAGAGATATGACACCCTCACTAAAGTAATACAATTAAAAATAACAATAGCATCAATCAGGGACTAGAAGCTGGCAAACTGTATTAATTATTAGCTTGGTATCATTGACCAAAGGAACAAGATTTATAGTTACATAATAAAGTCTAGCACAAACTAGGAATTTGTATTCCCCTTTGTAGAGTGATTTTACCTTGGTGGGGGATTAAGGGTGTAAGGATGAAAATAGAGAAACAGAGTAAGAGAAAGATATTAGAAGCAAGGCTGAATGACAAATAAAGTCACCCAGGCTTTGGCACACTGGAGAAGACAGGAGAGAAAAAATGAAGGAGGCAAAAGAAGAACAAACTAAACATAAAAACTATGGACAATCTTCACTCACATTAGAAAATCCAAAAAAATCAAAAGCCCAAGACAAGAGGGGAAAAAAGAACAAAAGAAAACCAAAATGAGTCAGTGATAAAAACCTATACGATAAAAGAAAAAAAAAAAGAAGAAGAAGAAGAAAGAAAAAAAAAAGAAAAAGAAAAGAAGAAATTTCTATGTTCAAAGACCTGCAGTTTTATTCTGGTGTCTGCAGTTCTGTGGTATTACAAATCTGCATTGGGAGACCCACCCAGTCTGAAGTAGGATTTGTGCTGGGTTCAGGTCACTGCCAGTCAGCCTACAGGAGGATCACTCTGCTCTTTCTTTCTCTCTTTTTTTTTTTTTTTGTCCTCAAGAACATTTATTTTACTAAGAGGAAAATGTTTCTATTCTAATTTATTTTTGCTTTAGACCCAATTTTAACAAGTTTCATTTTTTTTAAATTATATTTTAATGGTATATTTTAAATGTACATAGTGATAACATTCATCATAGGGGATTTGTACCTGTACGTGACATATCTTGTTGCTTCTTTTTTTTCCCATGCCCATCCCCTCACCCCTCCTCCCTCCCCATCTACAAAAGCTTTGTTTCCATTTTTTCCTTCCATTTCTTATTTCTCTTGACCTCTGTTCTGTTCCCCCTCCTTTGCTCCCTTTCCCATTTGGACATTTTCTTCCCTTTCCCAATATATTACATTTTAGGCTTTATTTACACTTTCAGTTTTTCACACCAGAGAAACAATGCAGTATTTAAATATGAGTGTCTGATTTATTTCACTTAAAAGTATGGTCTCAAGATGCATCCATTTACCTAGGAATATCTCAAGCTTATCATTCTTTATGGCAGAGTAGTACTCAATTGTATAAAAGAACATTTTCTTTATCCGTTCTGCTATTGATGGGCATTTGGGCTGTTTTCAAGATTAGCTATTACAAACTGTGCCGCTATAAATATGGGTGTGCGTGTATCACTCTGGTATGATGCTTTTAATTCTTTTGGGAAGATACCAAGAAGTGGAATAGCTGGGTCAAATGGAATCTCTAGTCCTAGTTCCCTGAGGAATCTCCAAACTGATTTCCATAGGTGCTTGGACCAGTCTACATTCCCACCAACAGTGGAGAAGGGTTCCTTTTTCTCCACAGCCCCTACAGCATTTGTTATTGGCTGATTTGTTGGTAATAGCCATTCGTTGTGGAGTGAGGTGGAATCTCAGGATTGTTTTGATTTGCATCTCTTGAATGATCAGTCATGTTGAACATTTTTTCTTACATCTATCTGCTATTTCTACTTCTTCATCTGAGAAGTGTCTATTCATTTCAGTTGCCCACTTTTGGATTGGGTCTTTAAATTTGGTGGGTCTGATTTTTTACAGTTCTTTATATATTCAAGATGTTAGTCTTTTGTCAGAAGAATAGCTGGCAAAAACTTTTTCCCACTCCGTGGGTTGACTTTTCACTCTGTTGGTAGCTTCTTTTGCTGTGCAAAAGCTTTCTAGTAAGATCAAGTCCCAGTTGTTGATTCTTTCTGATATTTTTTGGGCAACTGGGGATTTGTTCATAAAGTCCTTGCCTACACCTATGTCTTCAAGAGTTCTACCTAGTCTATCTTCCAATAGATTATTTTTGTTTTAATATTTAGATCTCTGATCCACTTTGATTTTAGCTTAGTTCATGGGGAAAGACACAGGTCTAGTTTTAACCTTCAGCATGTGGAGAGCCAGTTTCTCCAGCACTATTTATTAAAGAGGCTCTCTTTCTTCCAGTGTGGTTGTTTGGCCCCTTTGTCAAAGATAAGGTGACTGAGAGTGTTTGGACATGTTTCTTCATCTTCTAATCTGTTCCATTGGTCCTGGGGTCTGTTTTTGTGCCAGTACCATGCTGTTTTCATTATAGTAGCTTTGTAGTGTAGTTATAGATCTGGGATTGTGATGTCCCTTGCTTTACTTTTGTTGCCCAGAATTGCTTTTGCTATTCTAGGTTTCTTTTGGTTGCAAATGAATTTTAGGACTGTCTTCTCTAATTCTGTGAGGTATGCTATTGGTAATTTAATTGGGATTACATTAAATTTGTATAGCAGTTTTGGGAGTATGGCCATTTTCACTATATTGGTTCTTCCTATCCAGGAGCAAGGGATATCTTTCCATTTTCTGATATCTTCTTCAATCTCCTTTTTCAAGCTACTGTAGTTTTCGTTGTATAGATCTTTTGCTACCTTCATTAAATTGATTCCTAGCTACTTCTTTTTTTTTGGATGCTATTGTGAAACGTGTTGTTTCCCTAATTTCTCTCTCAGTCAGTCTGTTGTTTGTGTACAGGAATCCTAGTGATTCCTGAGTTCTGACTTTGTATCCAGCTACACTGCTGAATTTGGTTATTAAATCTATAATTCTTTTGGTGGAGTTTTTAGGGTCCTCTATATAGAGTATCATGTCATCTGCAAATTATGATAATTTAACTTCTTCGTTTCCTATCTGCATTACTTTATTTCTTTCTGCTTTCTAATTGCTCTGGCTAATGTTTCCAGAACTATCTTGAATAAGAGTAGTGAGAGCAGATATCCTTGTGTTGTTCTGGATTTTGAGTGAAAGCTTTTAGTTTTTGACTACTTAGTATGATGTTGGCTGTTGGTTTGTTATAGATGGCTTTTATCAGATTGAGATAAAGACTGTCTATTCCAATTTTCTGGAGGACTTTTATCATGAATGAATGTTGGACCTTATCAAATGCCTTTTCTGCATCTATTGAGATGATCATATGATTTATGTCCTTGGCTCTGTTAATATGGTGTATCACATTTATTGATTTGTGTATGTTGAACCATCCCTGCATCCCTGGAATGAATCCTACTTGGTAATAGTGTATAATCTTCTTGATAATATGTTGCATTCTGTTTGCCAGTATCTTACTAGAGATTTTTGCATCTATGTTCATTAATGAGATTGGGCTGTAGTTCTCCTTTTTTGTTGGATCCTTCTCTGGCTTTGGCATCAGGGTAATGCTTGCTTCCAGGAATAAATTTGGGAGTGTTGCTTCTGTTTCAATTTCATTATAGATTTTGAGAATTAGTGGCATTAAATCATCTCTAAATTTCTTGTAGGATTCTGCAGTGAATCTGTCAGGACCTGGGCTTTTCTTTGTTGGTAGGTTTTTAATTACTTCTTCAATTTCAGTGACTAATATTGGGTTATTTAGAGTTTTTATATCTTCTTGATCCAGTTTTACCAACTCTGCTCTTTCAGCACCATAGACTTTCAGGTTGATTTTGGCGTCTAGCTGTGGGAGGTGGAGCCAGAGTCTTCACCCAGCAACATAAAGGAAACCTGTGAGTGCTACTTCTTCTGTACTGTAATGATCCAGACCACCTAACCATTGTTTTAAATATTAGACTTACTTCAGAAAGAGATAGGACTCAATGGTCAGTAAGAGTAATGACATGTCCAGGTCAGGTCTGTTGCTCCATACTGTTATTTAAGAGAACAAACTTGCTACCTATTTGAGGTGGCAGAAATGCTCTCTTTTTATTGTGGTGGTGATTACACTACATATTTTTAAGAACTCATTCACATAGAAACTTATAGTGGGTGAAATGTATTATATATGATGCATAAGGTATGTCACATACAGGAGCCCAGTAATCTCAATAACTGAAAACATTATATACCATAGACATGAGTAAAGATGAATAACATCATTAAGAATGAAAATGAGGAAAGAAAAATAAGAGAAGGAGGGAGGAAGGAGCGCCAAAGAAGGAGATTAAAAAAGAAAGCAAGTTGTATTATGTACGGGTACCCACTCCCCAACATGGTTGAAAAATGGATGTACTTCAAACATGTACTAATAAAAAAGAAAAGATTCAACAACTAGTGACTGGAATTTTAGTGAGGAACAGAAAATTGAATCATCTCCAAATACCTTCTACAGGTATATTCTTAATTACAGAAGAAAAATATTAATATTCTAATAGTTACTTATACCCTTTCAACCAAGACATGGTGGTAATGCATGTTACTTTAGCCAAGAAATTGAAGTGCTTCAAAAAGGATAAAGCTTGTGGGGTTGGGGATTTAGGCTCAGAGGTAGAGCACTTGCCTAACAAGTGCAAGGCCCTGAGTTCGTGCCCCAGCACCCTGCCAAAATACAAGTGATAAGGCCCGAAAGAAGCCCCATCACATTGCCCTTGGAAGGACACTGTTTTCTCTTTCAGTATTTCTGTTTTGAAAAATCTGAGCATAGTGTTTTGAGAGAAACTTTTTCTATGAAATAACTGCCCAAACTCCAAAAGCATCAATGCTGTGGAAGTTCAAGAAGGATGACCTGTGATTCCCAATTAAAGGTGGCTGAAGTAATCTCATGACTAAATGGAGTCTATAATTATGTAATCAAATTAGAATATGGACAAAATAACACTCGAATGTGGTATGCAGATATTATGTTATCAATGTCAGTTTTTGCAATACAGACACTTTTTAGCTTTTATAGTCAGATGTAGAAATATATATCTTAAGATAAAACAGACCATACATTGTTGCTTTTCACTTATGCACTGTACCTGAAGAATCATATTCTTTTTTACAATGCAATTTTATTTGTAGCTGACATACGGTATTTGTAAATATTTATGGGATGTAACATCACTTTTCAATACTTGTACACAAACTGTGATGATCAGATCAGGATAATTGGGGAGTGCACCAGCTCTGACATCATTTCTTAGGGTGAAGAACAGAATATGTTCTCCTCTAGATAAATTTAAATTTTTAATTAGTCATCATCATCATAGTTGCCACACTATGTTAGAGAAGATGAGAAGTCATCCCATCAACCAGCACCAGATCCCATTAATAGAGGCGTTGAATTCATAGTTATAGCAACAATGACACTGGTGGGGTCAGGGTAGGTGATGCTATTGGACTGATTGACTAGTGGATATAGGGTCTGGGTTGGTGATAAGTGTCCTGCAGGGGGGTGGTGCTGAGAGCTGTGGAGGAATATAAATGTGCTTGGCCCTTGTGTTAGTTAGATTTTCAGAGCCAATGGTCATAAGAGAGCAGATTTAATAGGGCACATTTACAATATTCACCCAGAAGCCAAATTCAGAATGTGCCGAATGTCCAAATGTCTAGATAGGCACTGGAGACCCAAAAGATCCAATTGAGGGCTGGGAGCTCACAGCACTGTCCCATGTAGGTCCGTGTCTGCACATGATGGCTGGAGCCAGGATACAATGCTCACAGCAGAGATGACAACCTGAGCTCCTCCGAAGCAACAGCAGCCATCCTCGACAACAGCAAGGCCCCAAGCTCCTTCCTCGATGAAGACAGCCGAGCCCCCTCTGGAAGAACCAGCCACAGCAGAGCTTCTCCTGGGAAATAGCCCGCCAACTAGCTACGGCTCCCACTCTGCCTTATGTTGCATCAGCAACAACCCTCAGGTGGATCTCATACACCCAGCATCACACCAACTCAGTCCGGCTGGGCGTTCAGGCTCAAGTTGACCATATTAGGTCTACCACATCCCTGGCCTGCACATTTACAGAGTGTTGCAATGGTGCAATTTATGTTAAATGAATTTTGAGGCAATTTTCTTTTAAATATTGAGTAAATAGTGAGAAACTAGATTCTAACACACATCCAACATATGTGCTTGTGTGTGCTAAGGCAGGACATGCAGTTTTCTACATATGCTTCTACCAGGCTGTCTCTCCCATGTACTATTCCCAGGGTGGCACTGCACACCTGGGAAAGTTTGTGCGGATCTACAACTGAACAGAGATTTCAATGGGAACTACTAAGTCTCAGTTTTGACAGACGGCCTATATGTACCAACAGTTTCCCTAAAATTCCAGTGTTCAAGACAATAATAGGGTTACATTTAACTAAGGCAGGACTGCCCCTCAAAGTGCATGGCCAACCTTTGCACATAACACAAAAGACCGAAATCATACGTTGACACTAAGGAGTAGTGTGAGCTTGTGACAGGAAGAGAAGTGAGAAGAAGGATGATCAGAACCCAAACACAGAAGACATGAGACACAATCATCTCTTTGAGCAGAGAGACCAGGGCTATGTTGTACCGCAAACTATCTGCCCCACAATCCAACTTCAACTAAGATGAGAACATAGAAATGAGACAATACAAATGAAATTGAACAAAGCATATCCTCATTTCCCAGAATGACCATAACATTGAGGGGCTGCCTATGATGCTAAAGGGACCATATAGCAGTTTGAACATGGAGAGTCAGTGTGGGGACTGAAGTTCTGTATCAGTTAGTCACTGATTGCTTGTTTAAGATCTGTCAGGTTCATACAGCCACTCTAAGCCCTGGACAGCAGAGGCCCAATCTCTGTTTATTGCTGGGTCCCGGACCAGGACCCTGCCCGGCCCTGACAATCAGCACTGGATAGAGGATGCACATGCTCTGCACCAGAGAAACTGTAAAGGAGATGCACGTTTTCCCTGTTTGAAGTCACCTCATGTTGGGATCTGCACACAGCAAGAGACACAGACAGCCCTGCGTCCAGGCTGTGCTGGCAGCAAGAGCCCGGCCTTGTCTCCCTGTGGAGCTGCCTGTCTGCCTGAGAGCACTTCATCAGGCTGTTCTCTTCATCCTGCTCTGACCGCAGGTGTCCTATGAGGACAAAGCAGACGGCCTGACAAAAGCTAGGGGCTGAACATGAACATCACAAACTGAAGAAGGATCTAATTTCATCTCAATGACACACTAACTTTTACATTGTCCTCAAGATCACAGGACAATGGTAGAGGAGAATGATTGTGAGAAGAGGTGGAGGAAGGAGTGGTCTGTGAGGAGGGCTGCATTATCACTGATTGCAGTGTGGGAAGCTTGCTGTACGTTTCTTTACATTATGTTTGTCTCCTCCTTTAAAAGTTTGTATGCTTTATTATGTGCATTTTACACCGCACATATGATAATTAGTAATATTAAAGCACATGCACTTTCAAGTGTTGCTCAGGACAGATTTTACTGGTAGGTAGGGTGTGCAGCATCACAGATTTTACTGGCCAGATGGGGATGGGGTGCGGTCTTGGTAATTTGGATCCTTCAGGACATCCAGTAGCTGGTCATAGACAGGACAGGGGTTCCACGGTGCCCGGCGCTGGATGACACTGTAGGTGCAGTTATTCATGTGTAATATGGTTCGGCAATTTAATTTGTCATAATACACAGGCATATCGATTCTGTCAGGGGAAAATACCAACACACGTCAGAAAGACAAGAGCCATGAAAACCCCACCGCCCAGCCCAGGCAGTTCTGTTCACAAAGCAGCGCACCCTGCTGCTGGCTTGGGGGGCCCTCGCTAAACTGAGGCACACTCTGGCTGGGGGCCTAAGAATGGGTCCCCAGACAACTAAGATTGTCTGTTCATAGAGACACAAGGATCGGCCCTCATGTGGGTCCCAAAGTACCCCCTTCGTGGACAGAAGGCAAGGGCACTGTGACAGGACCAGGGCAGGTGGCCACACACTGTCGTTGTGAAGCCCAGTCCAGCCCATTTCTTCCCTCTTTCTGCTCAGGAGATTGCCACTGCTGCAGCTGGGGTGCGGCAAAAAGTGCTGCCCCACTCAGGATGGTAAATGTTAGCAGATTAGCTCAGTCCACTAACAGGAGCAAAAAATCCACTCCAGGTCAGAGTTACAGACCCAAGAAAGAAGATAATCCTGGGGCACCTTTCCAGAAAAATCCACCTCAAACTCAGGGATCCTCAATTTAATCCTCACCGACCTCTCGAAAACCATTGTATGGACAAGGAGTTCAAATGCACCAGTGGACAGAAGCAGTGAGAAGCAGGGCCCCTTGCGACATTGTTTCCTGCCAGGAGGTGGTGGTATGATTCTACTCTAATGAAAGTTGATAGTTTGTGCCTCTTCCTCAACCTACTGCACAGGGTGGCTCCTCAGTGCTCACTCTGTGGCCCTGCATGCTGACTCTTTGGCTCTTGCTTATGCTCTGAAGAGGAGAACAGTAGTCTGCTCACGGAGACCAGGCTCCAGGCTGTGATGCAGGGAGCAGGCATGACAGACTCCTCTGGGGACTTCTCCCAAGGAGTGGGAGCAAGCTCTAGAATCACACATGGGCTGGAAGGTCCTGCTTTAGTAAAGTCAGAGGACTGCATCAGTTGTACTACAAAATAGTCTGAGGAGTTTTTGTGAGATGGAAGAGTGGCAATGCTGGAATATTTATTTGAGTGATAGCACCACAGAATAGTAAAGTTTGATATCCAGCACACAAAATAATGTATAAAAGAAAAAAATTGTGATAAATTACTTACTGACTAATGATTATTACACGTAGTTGAACTATAAATAAGGTGGGATTTTTTTGTTGTACTAGCCAATATTTCTGTAATTAATGTGATTTTTATCATGCATATCAGCAAATGTCATTGAAAATATATTCAAATTTAGAAGAGGTTGTATTCACATGTGAATGAGAAATGATGCAGCCACAGAGGACACCGCACCAAGGTTCCCAGATGTTAAATCCACAGCTGTGCATGGCCCACAGATTCCACTGCATTCAAGACCTTAAAGGCAGAAAGGAAATGTAGAAACACACCAGGGTGCTCCCGGCTGGGTTGCTTACTATAAAAATGTGCAGCCCGAACAATATGCCTAAAAGTGTACCTTGACTTAGCACAATTGTCTTACATATTTTATATGTTCTTTGCCCTATTAGTCTGGTTTTCAATCTACATATACAACTTTCAATCTGTATATTAACTTTATAGGTACATGTAGCAATCTCATACAGTGAATGTAATCATTACGTACTACAAACATGTACCAATGAAATCAAAAAAAGGGAAAAGTGCAGGCATCTCAGAGTTGCTTCACACAGGAATGAAGAAACCACGTTGGATGCTGATGCTGTGGTGTCAAGGGGAGAAACCCCTCCAAGCAGCAAAAGGGGGCCCCTTGGGCAGGAGCGAAGAACAATGGTCTGACAGAGCAGAGGGGGCCCTGGATCAGTTCAAAGTACTGCAAATAAACAAAAAACAGCTCTAAATTCTTCAGAGATAAGAGGAGTGATGAAATAATAATGTGAATGTCCTCAGTTCAGTGAATATCAAATTCAAAAATGGTTAAATTGAAGATTTTATGTAACATATGTTTTACTGCAATAGAAAATAACGAGAAACAAAGCAGTGATCATTGGAGGATGCCTGATATTTTGCATGCGTTTGGAAGGCAATGAACACACGTAGAGCCGCCATCTGTGTGCAGGGTCAAGATGCTGGGACACTGGCCCCATCACTGGATGCAATGTTAATTTCACCCAGACCTAGTGCAGGAAGGGAAACACCTAAGAGACATTCAGGGGACATCACAGACATTATGTGATTTAAAAAATCCCCTGATTTGGAGGCTGGATGACCTTTGTTCTGTGCCTCCCTCCCTGCCATCTGGAAGCTGGGCCTCAGTGGGGCTGGTACTTGGCAGAGCAGAGGATGGGAACCTCCTCGCCCTGCCCAGGGAGCCTTGGCCTGGGTCTGTAGCCACTGACCATCTAGGCATCTGGTCAGTGTCTGCCATGGGTCCAAACATTGACCCAGAGAATCTAAACCTGATCAGTATTTTGCTATATCCAAGGTAAAAATGACAGATCCTGTGAAAACAGATGTGGTAGGTAGTAAAAGAGTTCAAGTGAGAGAGAAACTTTTCTGATAGCAAGGTAATTGAGCTCATGTCCCTAAGATGGGCCAGCATGTCTTGTGGTAGAGGCAACAGAGCACTAAAGAAGAAAAGGACACCTGGAACCTGACTTTGAACCTGTCACAGTCCAAGCATGAGGCCAAGTACCAGGCCCAGATAAACTGTTACATCCCTCCCAGGTAAAAGTATAACTGTTCAGAATATCATTTATTCCTCACTAACACATGATAACCCCCAGGAGACAGCGAGAAATATGAGGCTGGTGGAGACCGACAAACTTGTCAAGGGACACACAGCTACTGCACCAGGGTAAGGAGATTTGGAGCGGCACTGAGGCTCCTCCCACTTCACTGCGAGGTCACCACTCACTCTTCTCTACCTGACTGTCAGGAAAAATAGGACAGAGTCCGATGGACCTGCTGGTGTGGTGAAGCACTGACAGGTGACCGTGTAGAAACTGGGCAGAAATGCTTCCTTATGAGAGATGAATTCTTTAGCAGCCCAGAACATGGTCGGGACATGACCACACTGCAGAGTCAACTGGCACTTGCTACAAAGACCAGGTCAAATTACCAGAGCCTGGGCGAGTGCTCTGGGAGCCTCCCAGTCTGCCTTGCACTAACCACAAGACTTCTCAACAAACGTGGGCAGAGTATTCCAAACGGTTCTGGAGGACTTGTTCATTGATTGACCAGCATATAGGTGAAGGGACAGAGGGTTAACCTAAGAATTTGCTCAATTTTACTTTGAATCTAAAACCATCCTACAAAATAAAGTACATTAGAAACTTCCAAAGGATGGGATTTTGAATGAAGGCGGAGTTGATCTTTAGAGACAGCCATGTCCCCTCTTGGCTACTACTGAAATGGTACTCACACAGGACAGCATAGTGACCCACTTTCCTTGCAAGTACAATTCACACAGTCCCCACTCATCCACGTTGAGTGTAGCAGGTATGTGGTTCCATCAAAATCCTTGCATTCTGAAAAGAAATGCACACAGAATCATCAGTGGAGCCCCCAGGCCATGAAACAGGAATAAGTCTTTGAAGACGTTGAGGGCAGGCTCTGCCTTGCGATGACAGAAATTTAGAAGTCATTTATGACAGTACTTCTCGATATAATAAGGCAAACTACAGTAGTTGGAAGTTCACAAACTGATAATATTTTATAAGCAAACTCAAATCTTTCTATTTTGAGCTTCAAAATAAACATTTCCAGAATAACTAAGGCCCTCCTTTTTAAACTGATTTTAGGCCCACTTTCTCCTAATGGAATAGGACTAAGTAAATTCCTCATTTCTGCACTTTTGAGTTTATTTCTTTTCATTTTGGTTCTCAATTCTATACTCACCTGAGAAGTGAACATCTTGGGGAGGAAAAAAAGATGCATTGAATAATTGCAGTTTAGTGGAAGATCTCATTTTCAGCATGCAAAAAAACCTGGGTTTGAGCCCCAAGAGCACAACAAACAAGAGTAACAGAACAATGTAGGACAATCAAAAAATCAATGCTAAGGCCCACCACAGAGCACAGAGTTCAGGATCCCTGAGTGTGGGCCTGTGCTTCCATAATTTTAGAACACTTGCTAAATGATACCAGTGTTTAACCAGGACTGGAAACTGCTGACAAGACCCCCGAGGCCCACATGTACTTGCAGGCCTCCCACATTCAGTGTCACCTGGGCCACCTTGGATGGACAACTCTAACACCTGCCTTCAGGTCCCCTAAGCAGTACCTGCATGGTAAGAAGACTCTTGCAGGTCTTAACATGAATGTCAAAGTCTGAAATCTTTTTGGACTAAGCAATAGCTTTTACTGTGAATTCATGTAGGGGTCACTCAAAGAACTGTTGAATGTGCAACTCTGACAACAGAGACTGGTTCACTGGATCTTAGATAAATCCCACATTGGTAAGTTTGAGAAGCTCTCCAGGCAATTCTAAGCCAGAGAGAAATGAGAATGACTTTCTTATATGCAGGCCATGTTGAAGACACACATTTAACTCCATTTCTTTATCTTGCCTCACCCAACTTCCTTTATTGACTCAAAGGCTTTCATCTGCCATCAGATCCTATCTACCAAGCAACAGTAACATAATCAACATTGAAAATGAAGACTTACTGGGAAAAAGAAAAAAAAAAAAAACTTACTGGGAGGCGAGTCATCTTCACCTTTCACCGGAGCTAAGTTGTAGCAGTGGGCACTGCATAAGGTCACGACGCTGGCCAGGACCAGGAGGCCATCCAGGAGAGCTTTCTGTCATGTAAGGTAAGTCAGAGTGAGAGCGAGTGGATTCAGTGACCTCCCTGCTGTGGTCTCCCATGCTTGTTTTGAATTTGGAGATTCTTTCCTCCACTTATCCAGCCAGAGCACCAGACCTACACAGGCACTGAGTTAACCAAATGTTTGTTAACAATTCCCCAACTGCAAAGACTCTGAGCTTTATCACTAAAGGGGAAGTTCAGGAAATACATGAGGATCAAAAGTATTTTAAGCTGCTGTACAGAATATGTAGAACGGGGAAGACAGAAACAAAGTTATGAAATAGGAGTTTTGAAACCACTAAAACAATGACAAAGATTCAGCTGGGAAAGAACGCACAGGTGGAGGCTTATCTGTACTGAGTTAATTAGACATAGGAACAAAAAGACAGGTTACAGCAGCATTAGTCACTTTTGGAATTGCTGAGACACAATAGCCAACACCTAAAACCTAAAAGATGAGACATTTATATGGCTCACAGTTTGTAGAGGTTTCAGTCCTTGCATGGTCCACAACACAGAAGAGCCTGATGTTGAGGAAACCTGCTGCTAGGTCAAAATGGCCTAGAAGCAGATAGCACTGAGGGAAGGAGCTAGAAGGAAGATATACTCTTCCAGATGACCAGGCCACACCCATAGTGACCATGTCTTTTAACCAGACACCACCTCCTGAGAGTGAGCTAGCAACAGTGATCCTACAGTCCAACTGCCTTCCAGAATCTCCAACTCTGAGTGCCTGAGGTTCATTTGGGGGTTGGCTCTAAATATAAACCATCACATTCTGCCCATTGCCACCCAAAAGGCTCATGGCTATGTCTTTATACAAATGACATTTAGCCCATCTCTAAGAGTAGCCAGAGTCCTAACAACTTTGACATTGCTAAAAAGTCCAAGTCTAAAGTTTTCCTGAGATTTACAGGAAATTTGCAGATGTGAGCCTCTGTAAAGTCAAAATTAGTATAAAACATTCCAAACATACAATAGCACAGAATAAACGCTCTCATTCCAACATAGAGGACTTAGGAGAGAGAAAAGAATGGGACTAAAGCCAGCAAGAATCCCAGCAGGACAAACAGTAAATTCTCTACCTCCAGGTTCTGCACCCTGGGCAGGAGATATTAAGATACAAGCTCCAAATTCCTTCAGTGGTCCCACACCGTGCACATTGCTGGCACTTGTTATTCTTATGACTTCTTTCTTGGGCTGGCTTTGTCAATCCTTGGAGCTTCCCTCAGATGATCCACGTCTAGAGATTCTCTAACTACATTGGTCTCCACTGAACTTTGGGCTTCAATTTCACAGCAACATGCACTGTCCTCTAAGAAGCACAAGGCCAAGACTTTTGGGTCTTTGTCTGAAGTCTAGGTGGAAGCCTTTGTGACACCATAACTCCTGCATTTTGCATGCCCATAAAGCCAGCACCACGTGGATGAACACTGATGTCTGCCACAGGGTCCAGCAATAGCCAGCCTGATTGCATCATTCCTCCAGTGGCCTCTTAATACTTGGATGGCTGAGAAAGGTGAAAGGAATCCTAGGAAGTCGATTTTCTAGAAAGGCTTTCTTTAGTGAAGTTCCCTTGGGATCAATGCAAAGCCTGAATTTTCCACTCTTATGTCTACAAAAGGTGGAGTCATTTGCATTCTTCCCTTGACCTCAAGACATCCATTTTATTGTCCCTAAGGCAAAGTAATTGGCTTTTTCATTTTATTTATCTTTTTGTTACATCTGTCTCTTTCATTACAAATTTGATGACCTTGACATTACTGAAGTTTTCTTTCTGGCCAAACTGAATTTTAAAATTTTCACTGTGCTGTTTGCTCTTGATTCTCAATGTATCGCTGGCTAAAAGCCCCCAACAATGCCCATGCCATGGCCTCAACATTAGGCTGTGTTGAAATTTCCTATACCCAGTTAATTAGCCCTTAATCTCATCCTTAATCTCAACTTCCCACAGTCACAGTACATGAATAAAACGTAGACAAATTTTCTGCTACAGGGACTCAAGAAACAACCTAGCAGGCTGCTACACAAGGAAAGAGAAACCACATGACCAACATCACTGGGTTTCACTCATTGACATGAAGCCAACTGCAAATTGGCTCCAGTAATGTGAGAGCTGTGACAGAGACAGAGATGCTCAGACACCACTGCAAGGCTTTAGACCAGTTTGAAGTAGACATTTTGGGGAAATATAATTACAGCAAATTTTTGCTCTTCCTCTTATCTTCAAAATTTTCTCAATAAAATCATTAAGTTCAAAACCATACATGATAACATGAATTCTTTAAAAAAAAAAAACTCTAAATTTATCATCAGCAGGACTTGGAATTGCACATGCTGTCTGAGTTGTATTTTTCATTTCCATGAGACTCAGACCACACTGGAAACCTTCAATTTTCTTCCCCCCAAAAACGCAGGCTGTTGAGAGTTTTGCTCTGCACTTAGAGCAGGGCCTCCAGGAGCTGTGCTGACGCTGAGCATATAGGGGCGTATTTTCACTGAGTCACAGAATGGCGGCATCAGAGGAGAAGATGCAGCACTGCCAGCCAAGTCCAGCGAGCCAGACAGAGCCCCCCAGTGTCTCCAGCTCTTAGGCAGGGCCACGAGATTCAGTGAGTTGGGAGATAGTCTGAGCTCAGGGGCTGGGGAGGCCAAGCTGTTAAGTTTGAGATTGCCGGCTAGACCACATCTGATCTGAATTCATTTT